>VMDO01039163.1:0-12881 GCA_007922755.1 Pedetes capensis
TATATATATATATATATATATATATATATATATATATGTATATATATGCACTAGCATAATCATAAACTGAAAATAGGAAGCCAGGTAGAGAGTAAAAACAAATGCAAGAGGACTTTAGGGTTTAAGAAAGAAATAACAGATGTTGCTATTAGGTGTGGTTGTAAAATCAGGTCTGACTCATACCAACCCTCATAGCATCTTCAATGGGATTTAGCTCAGTTGGTAGAGTGCTGTGCTGCAGTCTTTGGGGTCCCGAGTTCAATTCCCAGAACCACAAAAATGGGAGAAGGGCCTGGCAATCCACTTCCAAGGCAATCCGGAAACAGCCATTGAAAACCCTATGAGGGTCGCTATGAGTCAGATACTGACTCGACAGCACCTAACATTCTTATTGGGAGTGGGCTACTAGGTTCTTCTCCCATTTTTGCAGTCTTGGGGATCAACCCAGGAGCCTCCCAGAATGCAGAACAGCATTCTACCAATGGAGCTAACAGAAATAGAGAAGCAGATAACCAGCTCCAAATTTTAAAAAATTACAAATTTCGGCTGATTGAATCAGCCAGTATACACAATTTAACCATCAACATGTGTTCTCTTACCTTGCCCTTATGTTATGCTGCTGTTACATGCCAGAGTTAGGTCGTGCTCATAGCAACCCTATGTACCACAGAAGGAAATACTCCCCAATACTGTGCCATGCCCACCATTATGTCAGTGCTTTTGTGCTATTCATATGGTTTTCCAAGGCTGATTTTTCTGTAGTGGGCTGCCAGGTCCTTCTCCTAAGCCTAAAGCACTCAGTATTCCCAGCCATTCTCCCATCCAAGGACTAACCAGGCCCAACCTTACTTAGCTTCCAAGATCTGACAGGATTGGATGCTAGGGTGTAATAGCTGAAGGCTTTGATGTTATATGGTATTACAAACTATTGTTAAGTGCCCTTGAGTGGTGTTTGACTCATATTGACTATGCACAACAGAACTAAACACTTCCCAACACTGTGTCATGCCTGGAATTATGTCACTGCTACTCTGCCATTCAGAAGCTGGGATTTGGCTCAGTTGGTAGAGCGCTGCTCTGCAGTCTCTGAGGTCCCGAGTTCAATTCTCAGCACTGCAAAAAATGGGAGAAGGACCTGGCAATCCACTCCCAAGGCAATCCCGAAACAGTCAGCCATTGAAAACCCTATGAGGGTCGCTATGAGTCAGATACCAATTCAAGGGCACCTAACAACAACAACAACGCTGCTATTCATAGGGTTTTCAATAGCAAATTGTTTGGGGCTTGTTTCGCCATTGGGCGACCAGGGGCCTCAAAGAACTAAGAGCAGCACTCTACTAACTGAGCTAAAACTCAGCCCTAATAAAAAATAAATATTTAAATATTCAATACTAAATAATTCAAATCTAAATTTGTTGGTTTGGTTCAATTTTTATGGGTCACTGTGAGTCAGACGCCACCTCAATGGCACATGACAACAACAACAACAAAAACAAAAAACTTAGGGCTTTGTACTTAGAGGTTATTTATTCTTGAATTGCTATGATGCATGTCATGTTCTTGATGATCTTCCCCACAAATGTTAGTTAATAACATTGGTAAGTAATGAAAACCACAGTGAATATTATTTATCAGAATGTCAAGACTAAATATACCTAGTTGTAACAAGTTTGTCAGTAATATTTTACCAAATATCTTCTTAGGACCCATTACATTTAAATGTCAAAAGCTATGATAAAAAAATGAAAGTGTAAAAGGCACTTATGATTTGCATTTGCACTTTCTCTTTTTTCTTTATTTTACCTTATTGAACATAAGAATGTATTTCATTAGAGTCAAAAGGATAATGTGGTTCCAATCATTTTGTGCTTTTAGATAAGTTGGAATTAGAAATTTTGATAAAGTCTAGAAATTTAGATTCTCTTTGGTGTTTGTAACAATTTGTACAGTTTTCAGGCAAGCTGCACAATGAATCTGTCAAATCTTCATTCAGAAAAAAAGTGGAGAAAAGATGAATTCTATTTATCTGTCTTCTTCCATATTATTATTAAATATATTGCAGTGATTGAGCTTGTATTTATTACTCATACACCATTTTCAGACATGTATTTTGAATTTTGAAAACCTTTAGAATACTTAAGTTATATGTGTATTAATTTTTCAGTTGTTCTGGTGTTATCAGAAATTTTGAAAAGATTTTATGTGACTTCCTGTTTTTAAACATTTACCTATTCTTCTGAAAGTCTTTCTGCTCAGGTTCTCATTCTTTTTCTTATTATTATTTTCTTATTTTATTATTTTAATATTTTGTTGTGTGATGGCGAGTTGTGTCCAATCATAGAGACCCTCAAAAACTTA
This sequence comes from Pedetes capensis, assembly GCA_007922755.1. Taxonomy (NCBI): domain Eukaryota; kingdom Metazoa; phylum Chordata; class Mammalia; order Rodentia; family Pedetidae; genus Pedetes; species Pedetes capensis. Next base: position 2,359 of record VMDO01039163.1, read on the forward strand.
TTAATGACTGTTTCAGGATTGCTTTGAGAGTGGATTGCCATGTCCCTCTCCAATTTTCTCAGTGCTGGGTATTGAACCCATGTCCTTCAAGAGTACAGAGCAGCTCTTTACCAAGTGAGCTAACCCCCAGCCCTTTTCTTAATATTATGGATCATAATCACCAAGCTCAGTTGGTAGAGTGTTGGGCTGCAATCTCTGGAGTCCAGAGTTCAATTCCCAGCACTGCAAAAATGGGAGAAGGGCCTGGCAATCCACTCCCAAGGCAATCCCAAAATAGTCAGCCATTGAAAACCCTATGAGGGTTGCTATGAGTTGGATACTGACTCGAAGGCACCTAACAACAACAACAACTATATATATATATATATATATATATATATACATATATATATATATACACACATATATATACATACATACACACATATATATACATACATACATACATACACATATACATATATATACATATATATACATATATATATACATACATATATACACACACCCATATATATAGTCTTAAATGACTTGATATTCTTTTGTGCAAATGCTTTGTACTTTTTAATCTATAAACTCCTATTCAGTTTATTCTCCTTTTTATGTATATAAAATGTATCCAAAAAATTGGTGCCAGAAAAAATCTTATTCATGCTAAAATGTCTTTTTTCCCCATCTCTATTTTCTCCTGTTCATCTGTACTCTTTTTTGTCAAAGCTTCTTTTTCCTGACTCTAACCTTTTTAGAATCCATGATGCCTTTAAAACTTCCTTTTCTCTGGTAAAAATTGCAATGATTTTGCTATACCTTAACTTCCTAGTTGTCACAGATAGAATCTTTCTAAAAGTAAGAATTTCTTCATTTGACATCGTGATTTGTGTCACCTCTTGGTTTAAATTTTAAATGTTTCATGAAGAAAATCTAAATAGCATCTTTAAAAGTGACTAATCTGAAAATCAAAAAATAAATCTGAAAATAAACATTCCAGCTCAAAGGTCACTGATAGGGTTATGATCCTTGCCATAATTAATTAGGATAGAGGTCGATCTAGGAGGTTTTCTTCAAATCTCAGCTTACGCAAATACACACACACACACACACACACACACACACACACACACACACACACGGGATTTATCTATTAAAAGCAAGAAAGAGAAATTCCAAAAACATTTGTATGCAATGGTCAAGGGGTTAGGTTTACAAACTGACATTTAGTTTTGGAGAGATGTTGTGGGCAGATAGAGACAGATTAGAGGCACATCAGCATATGTTATAGCTGGCATTTGAAGCTGTAAAATTTAAATAAAAAGAAACAGATAACGTGAATATATGTATGAAAAGGAGCCAAAATGTCCAAAACAGCTTGGTACTGGCACAAAAATACACATAAAGATCAAGGAATAGAATCAAAGCCCTAGAGATACTTGCATATGACTGTAGCCAAATGATCTTTGGCAAAGGGGCTAAGAACATTCATTGGAGAAAAGATAACATCTTCAAAAAATGATGCTGTGAAAATTGGATATCAATATTCAGATAAATGAAAATAGGCCTGTATCTCTCAATCTGTATGAGAATCAACTCAAAATGGACCAGAGACTGAAACATAAAACTAGAAACATTAAAACTGCTAGAAACAAAGGGAACATACTCTAACACATAGGCACTGGTGAGCATTACCTTAACAAGACTCCAATTACCCAAGAAACTGCACCAAGAATTGACAAGTGGGATTACATACAACTAAAAAGCTTCTGCATGGCAAAGGAAACAATTAGCAGAGTGAACCTGATAACCACCTAAATTTCCACCCTGTGAGACCCTAAACAAATGAAATATCTCATCCGTAATTGGGTTTCTTACTCATGTAAAAATTGAGGTACTAAATATGTGTAGGTTTACCTTGTAATCTGAAGCTTCAATGAGTAAACAGTATGCTTCCCAAGACAATGAGGTTATTAGAATATTAATTTCCTTGCAGTTGTATAAATTTTGGCAGTATTCTTCAAAATCAGCCACACAGACAGAAATGCTATGATGCATCAGCCAACAAACTGAAATGTCATCTAATTTGTTGACAGTAGCAGCATATTTTTGCCATTTCCTGTTGTTTTGATGGCCTGGGATTTAGCTCAGCTGATAGAGAACCACTCTGAGGTCTCTGAGGTCTCACATTTGATTCCCAGCACCATAAAAATGGAAGAAGGTTGTGGCAATCCAGTCCTGAGGCAGTCTCAAAACAGTCAGCCATTGAAAACCTAACAACAACAAAAATTGTTTAGAAGCAAATAACATGTCCATCTCACTCTAAAGATTTTAGGGTTAGACAAAATTATAAATAGCAAAGGCTGATATCATGGTATATATCATTGAAGTCACATTCTAATTTATTTGTTGCTCAATTTAATATCTAGGTATCTATAATAGTATTTTTTTATTTCAGGAATATTCTTTCTTTTTCATTAGAATATTCAGTGTTAGAGAACAAAGTATAATGATAAACTTGTACCTCACAGCATAATAATAGTAGAATTATAATAATAATAAATATAATTACAATAATTACAATGAAATAGTAAATGAAAATTTTAAGTTACTGTAATAGTGGATACTAATAAATGTACCGTTTTTGTTTGTGCGGTTTCTTTTGTTATAACCATTTTGCTTTGTGTTTGAGACAGAGCTTCACTGTTACCCAGACTGGCCTTGAACTCAAAATCTTCTTGCTTTTGCCTCATAATTACTAGTGTGTGTGTGTGTGTGTGTGTGTGTGTGTGTGTGTGTGTGTGTGTATTTGATGATGTCATTAGGACAAAAACAAAATTAAATACTTAAAACAAATTTAATTACTAGTATGTCATTGTTGTTTTAAAAGGAAAATAAATGAATCTTCTAGCCTACAAAAAAGTTTTTGAGATATTGATATTTTTCCAAATAAAATTTTGAATCAGTAGTATAAAATATGCATTCATTTTACAATATTATATCTCATATTCTATTACATATGAATTGACACTTTTTGCAATATCTAATTCACTAAATTAAATGCTCAAATCTGTAATGTAGTCTTTGAAAAAAAGTCTACATCAACTAGAAAGTATTTTCAAGAATCATGTATCTATTTATAAACTTTATAAACTTTAATCATCATTGGTCTTCCACTATCTTATATTTTTCAGAAAACATTTACTGCAGTACTGTTGAAACATACTTATACATGTAATAGCAGAGAAATTAGATTTCTCACTTCTTTTCATAATCCTCGGAAAAAGATCTTACATTTAAATAGTTTTACTCTGCAAATCTCAGAAATGTTGATGCACTCACTAGAAATCTTATATGCCCTTGTTATATTTTAAGAAAAATTTGAAAATCATAATGTTTTATCTCAGCTATTAAATATAATAATGCATCTACATACATATGTTACAAGATAGAGACTTGATGTTATGCAGTGATAACTACTCTGTTTATTTAGTATGAGGACTCTGATGAATTTGGATTTTGTTAATTTCATATATTCATCTGTCTCTAAAAGTATTTCACAATAAAAATGTTCTACTTTTCCTGACCGGACCAAAATTTAGAACTCTAATTTCTACCTAATTTTATGCAGATCCTGCTTTAGTATAGTCTCACAAATAAATTAAAGTGACTTTTATTTCACTCTTTAAAAGATAAGATGTTTATTAACATGGCCAAATAATATATCATGTATATTACTGCAGTAGTCTTAAAGACAGTTAAATTTAATATTCTTAACTAGATTGAACTCATAGCTCACTGGAATTATAAAGTTGAATGTTAATTAATACTCAGCTTCTCTTTTTCTATAAAGATCTGGCAATGAAGTTTGTCTAAAGGAGAAAAATGATGTATTTCTAATTGTCTAAAGCAAAAGTTGCATATGAGTCCCCAAACCCAATTCGTTTTAGTTTATTTTATATAAATTTTCATAACTTTCTTAACCCTATGTACACTATAACTATATTCAACAATCTGAAGAAAATAATGTTAAAGAATGAGCATGTTGTTGTTGTTGTTAGGTGCCATCGAGTCAGTATCCGACTCATAGCGACCCTCATAGGGTTTTCAATGGCTGACTATTTCGGGATTGCCTTGGGAGTGGATTTCCAGGCCCTTCTCCCTAGAATGAGCATAGGAAGAGGAAATTAAAAATGTTTACAGATAGTATGGCTTCTGTATTAATGAAATTGTAATAAAATAAAAACAACTGATTTTGGGGGGATATAATACTAAAAGATCTTTGGAAAACAAGCATTACATTTAGTATTGGTTAACAACAAAAATGGATAGAAACTAAAAATTAAAATTGAAAATTGTACCTAAAAGATTACCATCTCTACTAAATCCTCTGATTTGTATCTATAATTTAAATTAATAACTCAACTATCTGTCTTCTCCCCATCCCAGTCAGTGAGTGATGAGGGTTCTCCTCCACAACCCACACAGCTGTCTCATGCCAACAGGAATGAAAACATTATGAACAATAGGATTGCAATACTAATTTTCTTTTTTTTTTGTCAATTATTGTTATTTCTGCATTTTCTCTTAAAAGATACTATCTTTAAGCATATACAGTCAAATTTGTGTCTTTTGGGCTGGGGTTTAGCTCAGAATGTGGAGTGCTGGTCTGCACTCTCTGAGGCCCAGGGTTCAATCCCCAGCACCACAAAAGTGGGAGATGGATGTGTCAATCCACTCTATAAGGAATTAAAAAATAATCAGCCATTGAAAAACCTATGAGGGTTGCTATGAGTAGGACTCGACACAATGGCACATAACAACAACAACATGTATATATGTATGTTATATAAATATGTACAAAAATTCATCTGAAATGCAAACGTGTATATGCAACTAAAGACAGAAAGTGTTTTATTATATCTTCTAATATGTTTTTGCTCTTTTATACAATAGTTATTCATTTTTAAATTATCATTTAAGGGGGTAAGGTTATATATCAGTGTTAAAGTGCATGCTTACAGCACTGGAAGGCCTAGTTTCAATACCTATATCATATATATGATTTGATATGCACGTATTATGAACAAATTACTAAATAAATTTAATCAGTACATTGATTACCTCACATTGTTATGCTTTTATTTCTTGATAAGAATGTTTGAAATCCACTCTCATCCAATTTCAAGAGAACAATATATTAATTATAGTCAAAATATTTAAATCCTCAGAACTTATTATTCTAATAACTGAAAATTTGTGTTCTTTGACCAGTATCTCCCAATTTTCTGCCTCCTTCACTCCCTAACAACCACCATTCTACTCTCAGTTTCTATGAGTTTTACTTATTATTTTTTCCCAGATTTTCCATTTAAGTGATACTATACAGTATATGCTTGCCTCCCTGCCACTGTGGCATCTGATCCCATCATATCTCAGAAGCTAAGCAGGGTCAGGCCTGGTTAATACTTGGATGGGAGAACGCCTGGGGACACCAGGTGCTGTAGGCTTGGGAGAAGGACCCGGCAACCCAATCACAAAAAACAATCAGCTATTGAAATCCCTATGAATAGAGAAAAGCACTGACAATAGTGTTTCATGTGTTGTACATAGGGTTGCTATGAGTCGGACACCACAGACTTGATGGCACCTGTCAACAATAACAACAACAACAACAACCACATATAGTATATATTCATTGGTGAATGGCTTTTGCGTTTAATACATTTCCCTCCAAGTTAGCCATGAAGTCACAAGTGATAATATTTCCTTTTACATGGCTAGAATATATTCCATTGTGTGTATTTATGTGTGAATGTTATATATATACAAAAGTATAAATAATAGTATATATAATACACACATACACATCAATACATATACATACAATTATTATTAGGTGCTGTCACATTGGGTCCTACTCATAGTGACACTATACACAACAGAAGAAACACTGCCGGATACTGTGTCATGCCTAATTTCAGTACTCCTCTGCTATTCAGAGGTTTCCATGACTGATTTATTTATTTATTTATTTATTTATTTATTTATTATTTTTATTATTTTTTTTTGGCATGGACTGCCAAGTCCTTCTCCAAAGCTTAGACCACCAAATGTTCCCAGGTGGTCTCCCATTCAAATACAAGCCAGACCTGACCCTGCTTAACTTCTGAAATATGAAATCAGATGCCAGGATGGTATAATAGTATATTCAATAATGTTTACAGCTGTACCATCCTGTCACCTGATTGTATCAGTTCCTGGAGGCTAAGAAGGGTCAGGTCTGGTTATTACTTGGGTGGCTGACCACTTGGAATACTGGGTGCTATAGACTAGGGAGGAGGTCTTGGGAGCCCACTGCTAAAGTAATCAGTCATTGAAAACTCTATGAATATCAGAGGAGTACAGACAATAATGACAGGCATGGCATAGTGTCATGTAGTGTTTTGTTCTGTTGTACATAGGGTCATTATGATTTTGATCCAACTCAATAGCACCTAACAACAACTCGAATTTGTACATGTACACACACATATATGTACACACACATATATTATAGTTGTTAGTTGTTATGGTTGTTAGATGTCATTGAGCTGGGTCTGACTCATAGTGATCCTATATTCAACAGAATGAAACATTCCTCAATTCTGTGCCAGCATATGATATTTTTTATGTTTAAGTCCATTGTTGCAGATACCATGCCAGTCCATCTAGTTTAGGGTTTTCCTTTTCTTCACTTACCTGTTCTTCTCCCAAACATGATGTCCTATACCAAGGATTGGTCCCTCCTGACTATGTATCCAAAATGTGTACAACATAGTCTAGCTATTCTTGCTTCCAAAGAGCACTATGATTGCACTTTTCTAGGATAGATCTGTTGTTTCTTTCTGTACTCCTTGGCATATTCAATATTAACCTCCAGCATCATAATTCAACAGCATCAGTTAGTTCTTCTCCTATCACCTTATTCAGTGTCCAGCTTTCATAAACACATGAAGTGACTGAAAATACCATGACATGCATGAGGTGCACCATTATCTTCAACACTTTATAGAGGTCTTTTGCAAAAGCTTTTCCCAAGTTAATGTGTCTTTTCATTTATTGACTGTTGCATCCACAGGTAGAAATAAGTAAAATATTGGCCATCTTTAATCTTTTCTTCATTTATCATGAAGTTGCTTACTGACCCATTTGTAAGGATTTTTGTTTTGTTGATGTTGAGGCACAATCTATACTGAAGGCTGTGTTCTTTGATCTTCAGTAAATGCTTCAAATCATTGAAGCAGTCAGACTTGTGTCATCTGCACAGGTTGTTACTGAGTGTTCCTCCAATCATGACGACATGTTCTTCCTCAAAAAGTCCAGCTTCTCAGATTATTTTTCTCAGCATAGAGATTGAAGATTTATGGTAAAAGGATGCAGCCCTGACACACACACCATTCCCTACTTTAAACCACATAGTGTTTCCTTGCTCTCTTTGGTGAATGAACACTTCCTGGTGCATGTACAGATTCCTCATGATTACAATTACATGCACTGGTATGCCCATTTTCACATTGTTTTCCATAATTTGTTATGATCCACACAGTCAAATAAATGCCTTAGCCTAGTTGATAAAACATAGAAAGACATCTTTCTGATATTCTCCACTTTTGGCTAATAGATCATCTGACATCAGGAATGATGTCCCTAGTTCCAGGCTGTCTTCTGTATCTGGTTTGTTTTTCTAGCATTTCCCTGTCTATATACTGTTGCAGTTGTTTTGAATGATCTTTAGAAAAATGTTACTTAAATGTATGTTGTTGTTGTTGTTGTTCGGTGCCGTCGAGTCGGTATCCGACTCATAGCGACCCTCATAGGGTTTTCCATGGCTGACTGTTTCAGGATTGCCTTGGGAGTGGATTGCCAGGCCCTTCTCCCATTTTTGTGGTGCTGGGAATTGAACTCGGGACCTCAGAGACTGCAGCGCAGCGCTCTACCAACTGAGCTAAATCCCAGCCCACTTAAATGTATATTGTTCAATAATTATATATAGTTATAGTAATAACTATATTAAATATAGTTCAATAGTCCACATTCAATTGGATTCCCTTCCTTGGTAATAGACACAAATATGAATTGCTTCCAGTCAGTTGCTTGCTTAAAAGTTTCCTAAATCTCTTGGCATAAACAAGTTAGCACCTCTGCTGCTGCATCTGTTTGTTGAAACATCTCTATTGGTATTCTATCAATTCCTGGACCCTTGTGTTTTGCCAGTTCTTTCAAGGCAGCTTCCATCTCTTCCTTCAGTACCATTGGTTCCTGATCATATGCAACCTTTTGAAATGCTTGATCATCCACTAATTCTTTTTGGTATAACGATCGCTTGTATTCTTTCTATCTCCTTTTGTTGTTTCCTTTCATTTAATATTTTCCCTGTAGAATCCTTCTCTATTGTCATACTAGGCTTGAATTTTTTTCTCCAACTTTTTAAGTTAGAAAAATACAGATCTTGTTCTTTCCTTTTTGTTTTCTATTTTCAGCTCTTATCACATGTCATTATAATATTTGATTTTGTCTTCATGAACTGCCCTTTGAGATCTTCTGTCTAGTTCTTTAACTTCATATTTTCCTTTTATTTTTAGCTGCTAGATGTTCACGGGCACATTTCAGAGTCTCTTTTGACATATAATTTGGTCTTTTATTTTTTCCTGTCTTTTTAATAAACTTGCTTTCCTCATGAAAGATGTCTTTGATATGGCACAACTCATCTGGTCCTTGATTGTTAGTATCTAGTGCATCAAATGTCTCTTTGTGGTGGTCTCTGAATTCATCTCAGATATACACAAGGTCATACCTTGGTTCTATCATACTTGTTCTAATTTTCTTCAGTTTCAGTTTAAACCTTCATTTGAGCACTTGATAGTCTGATCCATATCAGCACCTAGTCTTTCATGATATTTGATATTGAGCTTTTCCATCATCTCTTTCCATAAATATTGTCACTTTGGTTCCAGTATGTTCCATCTAGTGAATTCCATGTGTATATTCACTGATTATATTGGTAAAAAATGCATTTGCAATGAAAAGATCATTGGTCTTGCAAAATTCTATCATGCAATCTCCAGCCTTATCTCTGTCACCAAGGCAATAATTTCCAATAACTGAAATTTCTTTGTTTTTCTAACTTTTGCATTAGAGTCACAAGTAATTATCAGTACAACTTGACTGCATGTTCAATCTATTTCAGACTGCAGGAGGTAGTGAAAAATCTTCCTTATCTTCTTTGGCAGCTTTGTTGTTGTTGTTGTTAGGTGCCATCGAGTCGGTATCCGACTCATAGCGACCCTCAAAGGGTTTTCAATGGCTGACTATTTCAGGATTGCCTTGGGAGTGGATTGCCAAGTCCTTCTCCCATTTTTGCTGTGCTGGGAATTGAACTCGGGACCTCAGAGACTGCAGCGCAGTGCTCTACCAACTGAGCTAAATCCCAGCCCCATTGGCAGCTTTAGTAGTGAGTATATAAGTTTGAATAATAGTCATATTAACTGTCCTTTCTTATAGGTGCATGGATCTTATTATATCATTGACAGCATTATACTCAGGATAGATCTTGAGATGTCATTTTTGATGATGTATGCAACTTCATTTCTCCTTATTTTTTCTTTTCCACTCTAATAGTATATGATTATCTGATTCAAAATGGCCCATACTAGTCCATTTTAGCTCACTGATTTGTAAAATGTTGATGTTTATATGCTTTATTTCCCTTTTGATAATACCTAACTTTCCTAGATGCATACTACATACCTTCCATATTCTAATTATTAATGAATGTTTCCAGTGTTTCTTCCTCATTTTGAGTCATGCCACATCAGCAATTGGAGGTTCCCTGAGGCTTTTCTCCATTTTCATCATTAAGGTAGACTATTTTGAGGAGTCAGCTCTTCCTCAGTCGTCTTTTGAGTGCCCTTCAACATGGGGACCTCATTTTGCAGCACAATATGACATTATTTCTCTGCTATTCATAGTGTTTTCCATCGCTAATTGATTTGAGAGTGGGCTGTCAGGCCTTGATCCCTACTCTTTCTTAGTCTGGAAGCTCAACTGAAACCTCTCCACCATGGATGACCTTGCTGATGTCTGTAATACTGGTAGCATAGCTTTCAGCATCATAGCAACATGCAAGCCCCCTCTGCCCCACATTACAGCAAACTAACAGACATGTGAGATACATATATTATATATATATATACATATATATATACAAGCATATATATGAAAGAAAATTAGTATCTTGAGTATATACTTCACTTCTGAGTATATACCTAAAGGAAAGAAAATTAGTATCTTGAGTAGATATCTAATCTCCCAAGTTTATTACAAAACTGTTCAGTATAATTTATTTTATATAACATAATTTAACATAACTTATAATATATATATTTATTTATTTTATATATTATTTATTTTATTTATTATTTATTTATTTATTTATTTATTTTACATAACAATTTATAAATAATTTATTTTACATAACTTATTTTTACATAGAT
>VMDO01039164.1:0-12890 GCA_007922755.1 Pedetes capensis
CCTATATATATATATCTCTCTTGCCTATATTAATACAAAAAGTCTAAATATGTTTGTATTAATATATCCAAGAGATATATTGGAAAAAAAGAGATATTTTGGAAAAAAAGTCTAAATATGTATTAATATAGGCAAGAGATATATTAATATAGGCAAGATATATATATATCTTGCCTATATATATATATCTCTTGCCTATATTAATACAAACTATATACATATATATACCTATACATATACATTACATATACATATACATTAACACACACACACACACACACACACACACACACATATATATATATATATATATATATATATATATATATATATACTGTCCACCAGCCCATCTAGTCATCCATTTATCTACCTACCTAGTCACCATCTACTCACTCATCCACCTCCCCACCTGTCCACTCATCCATCTGTCCATTATCCATCCATCCACCCACCCATCCATCCACACACCTATCCATCATCCATCCACCCATCTGTGTATCCACCCATCTACCTGCCCACTCACCCGCCCATCCATCCATCTGTGCATCATCTGTTAATCCACATATCTACCCAGCTATGTATATCCTCCAGTCTGTCCACCCACCCATCTATTATCCATCCATCCATCTGTCCATCCATTCATGCATGTTATGAACTCCACCCAAAATCCGAGTATCAAACAGACAAAGCACAGGTCAGTCTATCAGTCAAGGGAGTATACTAGCAAAAGTTTTTTTAATTTAATAGTCCATGAGAAGTTTAACTCATCTCGAAACAAGTTTCCAGAAAGTTCATCAGTTGAAAAGCAATATTTATATTTATGTTAGTTATAAAGCATCAATATTAAATAATTAACCTTAAAGCTATCGATTACTGCCAAATATACCTAGGCTTTTATTCACAAAAAGTTAGTGTAGTACCTGAAGCTTGACTTCATTTAAACTGACTATACTGCAGTATTTACAAGGAAAACTATTGCCACATATGTTCTGTCCACTGTAGTGACATCAAGCCAACCTAACTTGTAACACTGTGTTGGGTGTAACCGACCACACAGAAATAAAGTGCCCTGACTCACCAAAATAAGTGGGTCCTCTGCTGGCTGGACTTCCACAGTGCTCTGTGTTTGGGAAATAGTTTTAAATTATAAGAAAAAGAAACTTTAATCAGGGACTTGCTTGCCTGCCATGCTCCCAATGGACCAATAGGCCTGAGTGTGTACCTAGTAGAGGGTCTTCCGATTGCTGTGGTCAGTGTCGTGCAATGGAAATTAATAGTCAAATATGACCTTGAGACACATCATTTCAAAGACTCATCAGTCTGTTGATATTCTGTGTATTTTTAAATTATTTTAATGGTAACATGAGGAAAAAGTAGATTTCTAAGTAGCCCTCAGAGCTCTTGTGCCCGACACTCTGGTTAATGGGGGTTGGCTTGTTTGCTTCTCATGCCTTAAGCGATAGGATGAGAATATCCCAGAAAATATGCAAACTATTAGCGTTAAAATCCTAGAAGTAACTGCTACTCTTTGTTAGCATGTTCCATGACCATAGAAAAGAAAGCTAATGATCAACAGTGTGTGGTAAAGTGCCAGGTAGAACCACCGAGTGATAAAAAACTCAGGAGCAATTGCACTTACATCTAAAACAGTTGTTGTTGTTGTTGTTAGGTGCCATCAAGTCAAGTCCGACTCATAGCCTTGTACAGCAGATCAAAACATTTGCCAATTCTGTGCCAGGCAAACCATCTGAAACAGAGGTAGCTACGGTTGGAATTGAAATGATGAAATGATGTCTTACCCACACGAACACGTATGGTTACTTAAACTAAAGACAGTATTAAGTCAGGGAATTCTGCAAAGTCTCAGAGATGCAACTTTTCATCTTTACCCCGCCTTGCTGGGAACCGACGCCTTCTGGGAATACGCAGCTTCGTTTATCCCAGCATATTCTGTGCAAGGAGCCCTGCGAAGGACTCTGTAGGTGCCACGCCCACAGTGATATGGAGAGGACCCTTCCTTCACCAGGCGGAGGGTATCCGCATTTGTGTTTGTTGGCTCCTCCTCTGGGCATTTCTTCCTCTCTTCATGGCACCACCTCCTGCAATAGGCGAATGAGACCGTCAGCAAGTTGAAGGTCCCCCAGGGACCTAAAGTCAGAATGACGTGTGCTCCCGCGTCAGGGGTGCCAGGCACTGACAGCACGGCAAGCGACCCTCCCGAGGTCTGCCCCGTGGTGACTGTCCACAGACGAATCCTGAGATCCACATCCTAAAATCACAGGGTCGAGGAGGAGTCGAGGTGATCCACCCCCTTGCATCCACCACGTCATCCCAGAGGGAGAACAGCTGGTCTCCTGCGTGAAGCAATGCGACGCATGGGAACTGCGTAAAGCCATGCAGGCTTCTCAGTCTTGAGAGCGGTGTCGGGGCTCGGAGGAGTGGGCTGGTCTGGACCGTTGGGGGGACAATCAGAGGGAAGTCCTGTAACACCACAGGAGTCCCACTTAGGCATCCAAACACCTTCCAAACCACTGGGCCTGGTGGCCTGCACCTATAGACCTGCTACTTGGATGCTAAGGCGGGAGGCTACCAAGTTTAAGGCCACCCTGAACAACACGACGAGACCCTACATATATATGCATATGAATATATATGTGTCAGGATAAGCCTATGACAACCAGAACATGGCTCATTGCTGGGTACTGGGTACACAGCTCTAATCCCAGCACCCAGGAGGCTGAGGCAGGATGATTCCAAGTGAAAGCCGGACTAGGCTACATAGTGAGACCCTATCTCAAAAAATGAAACAAACAAAAAGGCAAAACACCAAAACCAAATACCTTCCAATGTACACCTTACTCTCTCTCCGTTATAAATTAAATAATGCAATGTGCCGAAGTCCCCCAGCAGGAAAGTAGCCATTACACGTGGGGACAAGAGTCAGAAATACCACCACCCACATGCTCTACAGGGCTGGGATTTAGCTCAGTTGGTAGAGCACTGCGCTGCAGTCTCTGAAGTCCTGAGTTCAATTCCCAGCACCGCAAAAATGGGAGAAGGGCCTGGCAATCCACTCCCAAGGCAATCCCGAAACAGTCTGCCATTGAAAACCCTATGAGGGTCGCTATGAGTCGGATACCGAGTCAATGGCACCTAACAACAACAACAAAGTCTTTGGGCTGGGATTTAGCTCAGTGGGTAGAGCGCTGCGCTGCAGTCTCTGAGGTCCCGAGTTCAATTCCCAGCACCGCAAAAACGGGAGAAGGACCTGGCAATCCACACCCAAGGCAATCCCGAAGCAGTCAGCCATTGAAAACCCTATGAGGGTCGCTATGAGTCGGATACCGACTTGAGGGCACCTAACAACAACAACAACCACAACAACAACAACAGCATGCTCTACAATGTCAACTTGTAAAGTGTGAAGAAACAGTAAGATCAGTGATGCGTGTAGAAATGTTTTAACACGGGTGGGAGGAAGCAGCCCATCCTCATCACCTGCGGGTCTGAGTTTGCAGGTTACTTCAGTCTGGGGGTGAGCTCACGGGCGTTCCTACGTGCACACAGAGCAGTGGAGCGTGGGCTGCCGGTGAACAAAGTGACGCCAGCTCCCTGTTACTGCTTAGACTGCAAACAAGGGTCCTTTTCATGGTCTATTTGTGCTGCGTCTTCCACGCTTTTGCGTTTTCGCTAGTGATCTACCTGTTCAGCATGGCCTCAGGCTCCGCGCTGAGGTGCTGTCTTGGCTCTACGCGCTGCAGACTGTACTGTACCTTGTGGAGTTGCAGCGTTTCACTCAGCTTGAGTTGCAGGGTTGCAGGCTGTGAATCTGGCATCGGTCACTGACAGTGTACGCTAATGCAGTGTCTCTGTGTAGATGTCCACACAGAAAGGGTTATGTATTGATCAGTGACCAGAAAACATTGTGGTCTGAGGCTCTTGGGAAGCTGGCCCATCCCCCACAGGAACACCAGGTGGGTCAGTGTTTGCTGACCGTGTCTAGTGACTTTAGAAGACACAGCTACTGGGGATGAAGGAAATTGCCCACGGTGTGTTTTTCAGTAACTATTAGTGGAAATCGTAATGGAAATTGGAAAGTGAACCTAAATACTTCTTGTAACTACTGTTTAGCTTCCTTCGTGACTTTTCAGTAATTTCTTCCCAATCAGCACTCTAGTCCTCTTACTGTGTAGTTTTCTTTAACCTCAGTGGAGGTGGCACTATATTGTGCTGTGTGTGACACACTCCCAGAGAGCTCTGGTCCTTCCTGGTGGCTCTGAAGTCAGGTGCTGAACTTGCTTCTCAGAGACTTTGTGAGGCTCCAGCCACCTCTGTCCCCTACGTGTCTGTCAGCTTGCTGTGCTGTGGGGGCTCATGTGTTGCTATGATGCTAAAAGTGCTGTCACAGGTATCTCAGATACCAGCAGATGTCGGGGTTTTAGCTCTAGCCCGGCTAAAGTTAGGGCCAAACCCTCAACATAACAACGTGGCCAGTGTCGGGAAAGAAGGACCTCAGGAGACCTTCGGATGGTTGGAAAAGGACAGGGAAGGTTTATTGGGGTGCTCCCCTTATGGAGAGCAAGGAGCAGGCAGCCCCTATAGAGCAAGGCTCTATCCGTTTAAGTGCTGGCTCTAGGCCTGCAGCATGGAATGCTGCAGGCTAAGTGCTGGTACAGCTCAGCCTTAAAGGCACAGCCACAGCCGCTGGTGTTCAGTTGAGGTCCGATGGTCTTGACTCTCGCGGCTCGCCTTCTTTACCCCCCTCCTTCCCAAGGATGGGAGGAGTTGGGAGGCTCTTCGTGGCTTGCTGGATGCCTTCGGCTCTTCGGGGCCCCTGGGCTTGATCTCGCCGGCTTGCTAGATGGTCTTGCTGGAGTAGGGAGCGCTGGTCCAGGTGATGAGGTTCAGGAGATAGTCAGAGAGGTCAGGATCAAAGGAGTGATATGGGGTCCAGGAGCCCTGCTTTTATAGGGTCCTGGAGGGGTCACATGGTGGGGTTCCGCCAATCAGGGCACACAGCTGGCAGGTACAGGGGGCAAACGGACATAACTGCCAAGTGGAGACAGTTATTACCTGCAAGGTGGTGAGGGGAGCCAATCAAAATTAAGGTGGTTAGGGCTGGTCAAGCTGGCCCGGGGCCATCTTTGCTCACTCGATGGGAGGGGCTGTTTTGAGTGAGTGAGATGAGCCCTGGGGTCAACTAGGGGTCAGCTCCTCAAGCTGTCATGAGGGACCCTAGCTGGGAAATATTATTTTAAAAATCCCCAACAAGCAGAACCACCCATGGTGGACAGGTTCTAGCTGAGCTTCCAGCCTAGGACAGACAAGAGAGAAAGACCTGGCAGCCCACTCCTGAAACACTTAGCCATTGAAAACTCCATGAATAGCCGAGGAAAGAAAAAAGTTATTTAAAAGACGGGGATAAAAAAAAAAAGAAAAAGAAAAGACCAAAATTATATGTCAAAAGAGACTCTGAAGCCAGGCGTGGTGGTGCACACCTGTAATCCCAGCAGCTCGGGAGGCAGAGACAGGAGGTGCAGCTCAGTGGTCCAGCACTTGCAAAGCATGCAAGTGCGAGGCCCTGGGTTCAACACCAAGTACCCCAAAAAAAAAAAAAAAAAAAAAAAAGAGAGAGAGAGAGAGACTCTGAAGTTTGCTTGTGAACGTCAAGCAGCTAAAGCAGAAGGAAGATATGACAAAGTTAAAGAACTAAACACAGTTTCAAAGGGTAGCTTGAGAAGACAAAACCAAATATGATGGCATATGCAAAGAGCTGGAGATAGAAAACCAAATGAGAAGAATACACTTTTTCTCAAGCCGAAAGAACTGAAGAAAAAGTTCAAGCCTCAAGTGGTAAAAGGATTCTACTGGGAAAATATTAAATGACACTGGAAATGTCAAAAGGTGGAAGGGATACACAGAGCCATTATACAAAAAAGAATTTGTGGATGACCAACCATTTCGAGAGGTTACATATGATCAGGAACCAATGGTACTGAAGGAAGAAGTGGAAGCTGCCTTGAAGGCATGAGCAAAACATAAGGCTCCAGGAATTGGTGGAAAACCAATAGAGATGTTTCAACAAACAGATGCAGCACTGGGGTGTTAACATGTTTATGCCAACAGATTTGGAAAACAGCTACCTGGCCAATTTACTGGAAGAGATCCGTATTTGTGCCCTTTCCCAAGAAAGGGCATCCAACCAAATGTGGAAATTGTCAAACGAAATTACTATCATGAGAGTAAAATTTTGGTAAAGGTCATTCAAAAGCAACTGCAGCAGTATATAGACAGAGAACTGCCAGAAAATCAAGTTGAATTCGGAAGAGGACTTGGAACCAGGGACATCATTGCTGATGTCAGATGGTTATAGGGTGAAAGCAGATAATACCAGAAAGATGTCTATGTTTAAATGACTGTGTAAAGGCATCTTACTGTGTGATTGACAAGTTATGGATAACATTGCAAAGAATGGGAATACCAGAGCACTTACTTGTACTCATGAGGAATCTGTGCATGTATAGGAGGCAGTTGTTCCAACAGAATAAGAAAACACTGCCTAGTTTCAAGTCAGGAAAAGTGTGCATCAGGGCTGTATCCTTTCACTATACTTCTTCAATCTCTATGTTGAGCAAATAATCCAATAAGATGGAGTTTATGAAAAAGGATGTGGCATCGGGATTGGAGGAAGACTCGTTAGCAATCTGCTCTATGCAGATGACACAACTTTGATAGCTGAAAGAGTATTTGAAACATTTACTGATAAAGATCAAAGAACACAGCCTTTGGCATGGATTGTGCCTCAACATCACAAAATCAAAAGTCCTTGCAATTCAGTCAGGAAGCAATTTCACGATAAATGGAAAAAAGATTTTGTTTTTCTTGGTTCTATAATCAACACCCACAGAAGCAATAGTCAAAAAATCAAAAGATGCATTGCATGGGCAAAGCTTTTGCAAGGATGAAGGTGCATCTGACTCATGCCATGGCATTTTCAGTTGCATTGTATGTTTGTGAAAGCTGGATATTGAATAAGGGAGACAGGAGAAGAATTGATGCTTTTGAATTATGGTGCTGGAGATGAATGTTGAATATACCAAGGACTGCCAAAAGAACCAACAGATCCATCCTAGAGGAAGTACAACCAGACTCTTCCTTGGAAGCAAGGATGCCTAGACTGTATCTTACATATTTTGGACACGTGGTCTGGAGGGACAAATCCCTGGAGAAGGACATCATGTTTTGGAAAGTAGCGGGTCAATGAACAAAAGGAACACCCTAAGTAGATGGATTGACACAGTAACTGCAACAATGGGATTAAGCATAAAAAAGATTGTGTGCCTGGCACAGTGTTGGAGTGTTTCATTCTGTTATACATGTGGTCATTATGAATAGGATCCTACTCAACAGCACCTAATAACAATAGCTATCTCTGTTTTACTTTCTATTTTCTGATTAAACACAGAATTTCTCCTTTCTATGCCACCAATGGGGGCTGGGATTTAGCTCAGTTGGTAGAACACTATTCTGCAATCTGTGAGGTTCTGAGTTCAATTCCCAGAACTTCAGAAATGGGAGAAGGACATGGCAATCCACTCCCGAGGCAATCCCGAAGCAATCAGCCATTGAAAACCCTATAAGGGTTGCTATGAGTTGGACACAACTCGACAGCACCTAACAAAAACAACATGCACATGGGATTTATCCTGGTTTCCCCAATTTTATGAAGAACCAGAAAATTAAACCTCATATTAAAAAAAAAAAACTCTGATTACATGGCGCAACGGAAGGTGGTGGTCACTGCGTAGACTTCACTTTTATCCCAGTAACCACCTCGGACCACACACTGCTTCTCCTTCCTGCCTCTCACACAGTGGGCATTCAGTGGATGTCATGGACCCCAGGGCAAATGCTCCTGTGGGAAAAAATCTCTACTGACGATGGTCCTAAGCTAGCAGGCCAGCTGGCCAGATCTGGGGTCTCAAAGGTGCCCCACCCTGCTACACTTGCTTGGCTGGGCATTGGCTCAGGTAGGCCTTTCCTAGGGAGCTTGGATTCAGGCAGTAGTGTTTGTCAGTGTGGAGGGAGGGCGCTGGGTGGCCGCAGGAGCCCTTGCCCATCTCCAGAGGCAAGGCATGCTCTCTGGGAGATGACTTCTTCCCCACAGCAGACAAGTTTGGAGGTAGCGTGGCGTGTAAGATCAACACCGAGGTCTCTAGAGCCCTCTGATGGGCTGACTGGTTGGCGCTGCAGCCCAGGGGAATGACTGCGAGTCTGTGCTGAGGTAGTGCCGGGATCTGCCATGGTCTTGGGGAGAAAAGTTGGCGTATGGCCATGACCGGCTCCCAGGTATATAGAGGTCAGCCTGGCCTCTGCTGGGTCAGGGGCCGAAGACATCCAGGCGAGATGATTCTCTAGGAAGACTGGCAGGACTTGGCATTTGGTATAAGCATGTTGCTGTTGTTAGGTGCCGTTGAGTCGGTGTCTGACTCATAGGGACCCTATGTATAATAGGCAAAACACTATTGTCAGTGCTTCTCTACTATTCATAGGGTTTTCAATGGCAGATTGATTTTTGGGAGTGGGTTGTCGGGTCCTTCTCCCAAGCCTATAGCACCTGGTGTTCCCAGGCGGTCTCTCATCTAAGTACTAACGAAGACCCACCATGCTTAGCTTCCGAGATCTGACGGGATCAGATGCCACAGTAGTATGGCTGCAGGCTTGGTATAAGCATGCTGTTGTTGTTGTTGGGTGCCATCGAGTCAGCATCTGACTCATAGCGACCCTCATAGGGTTTTCAATGGCTGTTTCGGGATTGCCTTGGTCCTTCTCCCATTTTTGCAATGCTGGGACTTGAACTCAGGACCTCAGAGACTACAGTGCAGTGCTCTACCCATTGAGCTAAATCCCAGCCCTGGTATAAGCATAGCTGTGGCTTATTACTTTTTTTTTTCTGTACTTGAGGGTTGAACCCAGGGTCTATACATACATTGGAAGGGCTCTGCCACTGAGCTGCATGCCAAGCCTATTTTTAGCTTTCTGGCCTCGAATCTGCGGTCCTCCTGCCTCTGCCTCCCACATTGCTGGGATTATAGCAGTGTGCCACTGTGACCCGCCACTGTGGCTTAGCACAGAGGAAGACCTCAGAGACAGGTCAGCAGTGGGAAAGGTGGAGCCCAGGACAGTCTCGAGCCCCAAGGTCTTCTCATGTCTCACAGGCCACACTGTGGTCCTCGGCTAGGAGCTGAGGCAGGACATGGGAAGGACCACTAGCACAGCCCACTGCAGAGCTGGCAGCTGGCCACCCTGCACCCCTGCCCAGCATGGACAGAGAATCCAGATTCCTAGGAGTCAGGGGCTCAGCACAGACTGTGGCTCACACTAGCCACAGAGACAGGGAGCCACTGAGGAGTCCTGTCAGGGACCAAACCGCAGCCCCCCGTGGTGCTCCTGGGAGCCGGGGAGGGGACAGGGAGGGTCTTACCTGTGCCTTGTCAGTGGGTGATACCACCTGTGAAGGGGAGGATCGGAGCTTGGGGGACAAAACACCTGGAGACCGCCCGGGTTGTGGTCCTCTAAGAGCTGCATCTGCAAGCACGTGCAGGAGGTGTGTGAGGCTGGAGTTGCACAGACCGCAGCCTTCGGGGGTGGAAGTGCAGCATTTCCTTAAGGGGTCGGCAGTGACAAAAAGGCTGAGAACCCCGGGGGGCAGGGGGGAGCCAGCGAGGCCTCCAGTTCTGACCTGAGCTGGCCTGGGGTCTCGCCGGGCGTCCTTGCATTTGGACACCCTGATGCAGCGCCCCCTGCAGTGTGGTGAGTTCAGGCAGGGCCGGCTCCAGGGGGCAGGCCTCCCACCTCACTCACCCACCTGTGGGGGGGCGTGGCAGGTGTCCGGGCCACGGCCATAGAAGTTTCCACATGGTTAGGAGAAATGAGTTACTCCCTTGAAAAGACTGAAGCCAGCGTGGTCTGCATCAGCTTGGAGCTTGGTGGGAGGTCGGTGAGGGGCCAGGAGGCCCCAGTGCAGGTGAGGCCATTGCAGCCTCCGTCCGCAGGAGGGGTGGGTACACAGCGAGCTGGCAGTGTCACGAGCGGGAACCTCAGCTTCCTTGGACCTGCAGAACACCCTGCTGTGTCCCTGGCTCGCCGGCACATTTCTGTCTCTGCCTTTCCTGTCCTGAACACGCTCACCCCTGTGAGCGACGCCCCATTCTGCAATCCCGCTGCCTCCGCCCTGGTGGAGCCATGGCCTTCGAGGTGGTGTGTGCCAAGATCTGGGGTGGGGTGGCGCCCGAGCTAAACCTAGCCAGCCCCCCTCTTTCCTTGGAAGGCCCGTGGGGTCTGATGACTTGCCTTGCCAGCCTGGCCCTGCAGGGCGGCTTTCTGAGGGGAACCAGTGCTTCCACACGCAGAAGGCAGGGGCGCCCAGTGTCACGGCCACGAGTACTGGCAAAGGGGTCAGAGGCCCTCGGAGTCCACTGCAGACCCCGAGGGCTCCCTGGCAGCTGATGTGACGCCGAGGACCTGAGCTGTTCCTTAGGACAGTCTGTCCTCCTGGTCCTGGGTAAAGAGTGGACCCTGTGCAGACCCTTCCACCCTGTGCCATACCCTCTGGCAACAGTGGGACGAATACCACAGGTCTGGGCACAGGCCCCAAGCGCACCTCCCCTCTGCCCGAGTGTGTGACTCAGTGGCTTCTCAGGGACCAGCAAGAGCAACACTTTAAAGAAATGTCACCCACCTGTCCTGGATACGCCTAGCATCGGTGCCAAAACTGTGCGAGGCACCTCTCACCTGCATGGCGAGCCTTCTGTCTTAGCACCTCATGGGCACCTCACACCTGCGTGGCCAGCCTGCTCTCTCAGGGCCCCGTGGGTACCTCTCACCTGCGTGGCCAGCCTGCTCTCTCAGGACCTCGTGGGCCCCTCTCACCTGAGTGTGGCCTGCTCCCTCAGGATCTCTTGGGCACCTCTCACCTGCGTGGCTGGCCTGCTCTCTCAGGGCCCCATGGGTACCTCTCCTCTGCGTGGCCCGCCTGCTCTCTCAGGACCTCATGGGCACCTCTCACCCGTGTGGCCAGCCTGCTCTCTCAGGGCCCCGTGGGCACCTCTCACGTACGTGGCCCACCTGCTCTCTCAGGACCTCGTGGGCATCTCCAAGGCTCGCTTTGCAGCAGGATCATCGCTCGCTGCTGCTGCTTCCACAGAGGTGCCCTGGCGAGGTCAGGACTCCAGTACCTGGTCCTTGTGACGGCCAGGGGGCAGAAACTCACACAGTCTGGGAGGTCAGGGTGGATGGAGCTCTGAGCTCCAGGCTCAGCCAAACCCTTGAGAGGAGTGTCCCGAGACTGTGTTGTCTCCTGGAGGCTGAGGAGGCCACTGCTAGAGGAAAGGTGTAGGCACAGTAGAGATGATGGCTGCACCTCTTCTGAGGTCCCTGGCACGTGCAGCCCACGCTGCTCTTTTCTACTAAGAAGTCCCACTGGGGAGACAGAGCCAAGGACACCTTTGAGAAGCGAGTCTAGCACAGCTGCAATGGCGTCTCACACGGCAGTGTGGGCTGCAATGGAGGCCGCTCTCCACAAAGTGGGGCCTGGGCACGGCCTCGCATGCTTCCCGGGCTGGGCAGGTATAGGCTTCAGACAGTGGTGCCTGGCTGGGGCTCTGGGGCTGCCCAGTGTCTCACCTGGGCTCCTCCTGCCCTGGCCCCGGAGCAGGCCTGAGCTGGCCTCCCCGTGGCCCCAGGCTCCGGGGCTCTCCGTGAGGGGAACTGTGGACCCGCTTGCCCCTTGGCCAGCTTTCCATGGACGCCAGCAGCTGGACAGGCAGGAAGAGGGGGTGCAGAGGCTCCCTGCTGGGCCCAGGGGTCAGCACTCAGGCAGCCAGCTGCGCTGCTTTCCAGAGCCCCCTGCGCAGTGCTCCATGCGCTCTTGGAGATGGAGGACGTGGCCCGGAGCGCGTGTGCTGTGGGCACAGGGAGGGTGGAGGCTGCAGCCCTGTGACTCCCACCTGCTCCGAGCAGAACAGGGGAGGGGGTGGCAGCGTGTGGCGCCTCACGGGAGCCCCGGCAGCCTGGCAGAAGGCAGCAGTGGGGAGTGAAGTGAGGCTGAGCAGCAGGACTGACGTCCAGGGAGTGACATGTCTGTGTATCCAGCGTGTTCACTGGTCATTGAAGGAGACATGCGTTGGCACCAGGAGTCTCCCCACATCCTGACTTATCTTCTGTGATTGGAAAAATTGTCCAGTGAGGGTGAGCTGAGGGGCACCCCGGGCACCCGCCCACCTAGAGCCGGAAGGTCTTGAGTCGGAATCCTCCCATACTACTTCTTGGTACTCGTTTTGTTTTCAGTACTGGAGTTGAACTCAGGACTTTGTGCATGCTAGGCAAGTGCTCTACCTCTGAACTACACCCCAAATTTTCTAAACTTTGAGGCAGGATCTCCCTAAAGTTTCACAGGCTGCCTGTGGCCTCAAACTCATAATCTTCCTCCTTCAGCCCCCCAAGTTGCTGGGGCTTCAGGTGTGCATGCACGATACCCAGCCACTTGGTACTTATGAAGTCTGTGTCTGCCTAACATTTCCCCTCCCCCACCCTGAGCTGGAGAGAGCCTTGGCCCCGAAGCCCTGGACCGCGCTGCCTCTCTGGGCTCCATGGAAACTGTCTCTCTCCCCAGCTATTTGCAAACAATGCTGTGATTAAAATCACCAGAGTTCACTGCAACGGGGAGACAGGTGGCCCATGAGACACATGGGGTCCCTGCCCACAAGTCCCGGCAGGCTCTGCTCTGAGGAGCCGGGGTTTCCAGGTGATCCTTGCGGCCCCTTTGCTTGGGACCCTGCCCACCCCTGACTGTGCTCCTGCAGATACTGTCACACTCTCCTCCTCCTCCT
>VMDO01039165.1:0-12890 GCA_007922755.1 Pedetes capensis
GGGGAGGGCGGGGAGGGGGGAAAGCATACAAGAGGGTAAGGGGGAACCTATATGAATAATGTACATCAAAATGCATATATGGAAATGTCACAATGAAAAGCATGTCAGAATGAATCACATTAAGGGGTACATTAAAAATTTCCAATAAAAAAGAAAAGAAATCAAAAGACACATTGTATTTGGAAAAACCTTTGCAAAAGACCTCTTTGAAGTGTTGAAAAATAAAGATGTTACACTGAAAAAAAACATAAGGAGAGCACAGATTTACTTTGTTCTATGAAATAAAGGTAGATGTAGAAAAGATGGATAGAATGGCAGGTAGGAGAATGAATATAGAGATGTTCTCTTACAAAACAAACCACCCCAAACGTACTGGAAAAACTAAAATTAGGGCTATTCTTTCTCATATTCCTGGCATAACTAGGCTTAGCTGTGTGACTCTAACTCTAGGTTTCTCATGCAGTTGCCATCAGAGGGAGGCAGGGGCTTGAATCATCTCAAATGCTCTTTCACTCACATGTCTGATGGTTAATGCTGCCTTTTCCCTAGAATCTGAGCTAGGCATGCTCTCCCTCTCCACTGGTCCAGTCTTCTTCATAAAATGGTGGCTTGGGTTTGAAAGCAAGTGAAGAAAGAGAATTGTGGGCAAATCTGTTGCATTTTCTGATCTAGTGGCAGAAATCACATCCCTTCATTTCTGCTGCATTCTAGCATACTGTTTGTTACAATAAAGTTATTAAGGCTGGGCATATTTCAAAACTACTAAATATTTGAATATATAAAGTTGTTCCTAGTTCAAATTTTCCATTACATTTTGTAATGTGAACTACTTCACAGTCAACAATAATTGGAGATTCATTATTGTTGTTGTTGTTAGATGTTGTCAAGTCTGTATCGAACTCATAGGGATCCAACTACAACAGAGGAAACAGTATTGTTACTGCTTCTCTGCTATTCACAGGGTTTTCAATGACTGATTGTTTTTTGGGAGTGTGTTGCTAGGTCCTTCTCCCAAGGCTATAGCACCTGGTGTTCCCAGGAGGTCTACCATCCAAGTACTAACCAGGCCTGACCATACTTAGCTTCTGAGATCTGAAGGGATCAGACACCACAGTGGTATGGCTGCAGACAGGAGATTCATTAGTGACTTTCTTATTATGTATGTCCAGAATGTAAACAGTAGTGAAGTTCCCTTTTTTATGAATTTCTTTACTAAGAAATCTTTAGTAGAATGTCATAATTATGCATTTCATTATACCCATCTTGAACTGTGGTCATCCATGGTTTCATTTTAAAATGTGCATATCATCTTCTAATCTTGGGTTCTAATGTTTTGAACGTTTTTATAGACCCAAAAATGTTAATTGCTAAATAAAATAGCTTCTTTATTTGAATAGCAGTTATAATATTATATATCAACTAGCCCTGTTTTGTGTTTTGGTAGCAATTAGATCCACTTTCATCAGAGAGTTCTTCTGCTCCTCACGTAGTGTTTCCTTGGAAGCGAAAGGATCTTCAAGTCTAGAGATCTGTTTTCTTCCTTTTGACATGCACATACGCTACTGTGCCATCATCTTGAGCAACAAAGAGGTGAGAACAGAATTGTGGTCTGCACTTCTATCATGGATTGCATCCTTAATGGTATAACCATTACAACAACTCGAAGGCAACTAGAGATTCTGGAAATGTAGATATTTTCTGTCTGCAAGTTGCAATGCAAAGAGCTTATTCTCAAGTATATCAAAAGAGTTCCACTAGTTGTGGGTAAATTTTATGATGGCTGTATAGGGAAATACCATAGGAGCAGAGTGTAGGCATGCCTAACCTTGCTGTGGCTCTATCTGTATTAGTAATCAATAACGATAAAACAAATCACTAAACACTAAGTGGCTTAAATAACATGTTTATTTCACAGTTTCTGTGAGTCAGATGTCAGATACAACCTCTGACAGGTTGTCCACTTAGGGTCTATCAAGTCTTCAATCAAGGAATCCACCAAAGATAATTTCTCCTCAGAGATTCAGCTGAGGAAAGATCTATTTCTAAATTCCCTCAAGTTGTGGCTCTGGGATTGGTGGAGTTTGCTTCTTCAAAACCAAGAAAGGAGAGAAGTGTTGAGAGTTAGAATTAGAAAGGGAGAGAGGGGAGACAGGGAGAGAGGGAGAGAGGGAGAGGGAGACAGAGAGAGAGAGAGCACAATGGAGACAGAGAGACAGACAAACTGAAGGAGGAAATTTTATTTTCTTCCAAAAAGACATTGCCATGTACTGACTTGAGGATGGAAGGAATTTATAATCCACAGAATATAGCCTCACTTGTATCCAATATGTTTCCATTATATTTAGTAGGTATGCAGGGAAATAATGGTAATTGGAAAGAGATATTTTACTTACATGGTATCTGTAGAATCATTTGCACATGAAAAATAATACACCTTATTAAATATGTAAAACATATTTTAATTTTCAAATGACATTGCCACTATAAGGAAAAATGCCTTATTATAATAATGGTAAATCTTGTTGTAATTTCCTTTAAAGAGTCCAGTGCCTGGGGGTGTATCTCAGTGGTACAGCATTTGCCTATCATGTATGAGGCATAAATTTTATCACTATCACCAGAAAAGTAAATTCAAGATTTAACTATACTCTCTCTATAAGATCTGTGAAAATAATAACTATAGTTTTATCAAATGCATCAAAATTTTTAAATGAATTTATAATATAACATTAAAATTAATTCTCAGTAGTGCAGTAACAAGTTTGAATTTGTTGTTTGAAATAGGCTATTATAATATGATTTACATAATTTTAATCTAAATTAATCAAAATATAACTACACATAACTTGACATCTCGATATATTAAAATGTGACTTTGATTACATACATATTAGTCTTTGCCAGAAAAACATTAAGAAAAACCAACAGTTCTGGAATTATATTGCTATCTATGGAGAAATAATGCCCCAGCTTAAAGGATTACATTGAATTACAATTACATATTGGGAAAACTCATATATTAATTTACATATTCAATTATACTACTACTTATATTGAAAAATACAATTACATGCTTAACTAGATAATCAAACATCCAAGACCACCTAGTTAGCTTCTGTTCTCATTAAATGTGTGATAACTCTTATCATTAAGACCCACCTGTTGGAAACTATAAAGTAAGTAGTCTTCTATTTGGTAGCTTTCCACATATATAATGAAAATATTTCTACTAACAGCAGAAGTGACTGTCAAGAAAGGCCATTTGTTTCATTTTGTGTGTGCCATTTGACTTTCAAATAAGAAAGTAAAGCTATTTATGTAACAACTGTTTGAAAGTAAAAATAGTCTTATAAATTTCCCATCAGTGTTCATAAAAATTCTTAGCTCAGGAGAAAACTTATGAAAGCCCTCAAAAATCATGGTATCAAATGCCAGGAAACCAAAGACATTTCTGCTTTAATGTGGAATGGGCAACTTAAGTGGAAGAACCTCAATCTGAATCAGAACTTGAGTCCTTGAGGAATTTCATCTTCTGAGAGGAGAGGTTGTAGACCACTTTACAAAATGCCCAAACACTGCAAAGCACACAGCAATGCATTCACACATTGTTCTGTCTTCACTATGGTGTTCAGCGTGTGAATATCTCTTTTATGTATTCCTGGGTTCCCATGTAGGAACCCCCTAGCATTGCTGAACTCATCTGTATGGAGGAGGTGGAGACCTAACACAGAGATCTTTTACTTGGGAGCTGCATTAACAGTGGTTTCCAGTTGAAACCACTTTCTGTGGTATACCAGCCCTCTCCCACTCACCTTTGAGCTTTTTCAGTGAGTCAACCTAGTGCCTACCTTCCCTCCGTCCCTTTGGTGGATTTATCTTCCAGGACTTTGTTGCCTTCTTCTGTCTGCAAACTTTGACCAGAATAAATTGAAATAAAAATGCAGGTGTTGCTAATATGAGGAAGCCTGGGTGGAAGTCAACCTCCCTGACCCGCTTATGCAAATAGGTCTGGCAGCATACCAAGTCACCATATAACAATACATGTTTCAACTTTGCCAATTAAAGCTAAAATTTAACAGAATAAGCATGCCTACTCCCAGATAGAAGACCCTTCAAGGCTTTCTTGTTGATTTATGGTCTATAGCAATTTACTTTATTCTTAAAAATTGTTAAATAGATTGAGTGTTCACTTTGGCCCTGTCCCATATATTGGCCTAAATATGTGGCCCATTTGTCTCTTTGTACTGTCAGTTCATCCTCTTTCATTCACTTGTTTCTTTATGCTTCTGCTGATGCAGAGATTAAGTTAGCAATCTCTATTATTCATATGTTGAATATTCTTAAAAAAAAAAGTTATAACTTTTCATTCATGTGTGCAAATTAATACTGATTTTTGCTTAAGTTTATCAAATGTGAAGGTAAAACATTAAATGATACTGTACTAAAATCTTTGTCTAATTTTACATTTGCTCAAACTAACTGGAGTTTTATGGATGATATATATATTGCTTGAGGAACTGAGTATTATTTGAGGGTGATTTCTTTTTATTTTCCAAGATTTTTAATGGCAAGCCTCATTTCATTTGCCCTTAGTTTTTCATTCAATTTATCACACTGCCTTTCCTTTTTATGGGGGAAAGTAACTACATTTGTCCCCATAGACCACACCCTTGAGTTATTATGGAAACATAGGGAAGATGAAATACCATCTGGCCTACAAATACTTTGAAACATTTATTAACCTTATAATGCGCACTAGCAATAAGGGATTATATGAACCATTAAATCTCAATCTATGTGGTAAATATTCACAGTTACTCAGTTTCAACCCCCTCCCCACTGCAAAGCTGTTTCCCACTTCAGCCACACTGTTTTCTCCTATTATAAAATCCTCATTTTATAATAAGCACTGTTGTTGTTGTTGTTGTTAGGTGCCGTCGAGTCGGTATCTGACTCATAGCGACCCTCATAGGGTTTTCAATGGCTGAGTGCTTCGGGATTGCCTTGGGAGTGGATTGCCAGGTCCTTCTCCCATTTTTGCGGTGCTGGGAATTGAACTTGGGACCTCAGAGACTGCAGCACAGCGCTCTACCCACTGAGCCAAACCCCAGCCCCAATAAGCACTGTAGCCTTTTTAAAGAAAATTTTAAGGACAAAATCTGGAAATTCTGGCAATAAGAATTTGTACCTGATTGGCAAACATTCTATGGAATCCCTGCTGGGTTCTTTAGCTATATATTACCAGTTGTCCTAATCCCATGTGACTAAGATGCCAACATTCTAGATCCAAAGAACACCCTGTCAAATGACATTTAGCAAAGGAAGGAACAGTACTTCCTATTGTCCCAAATTTATATTCTTTTTAAGGACCCACTGATTCTTTTTCTTTCTAATACTGAGTATTGAGCCTAGAAATTTCCCTATGCTAGACTATCACTGAGCTACATCCTCAACCCCACAGATCTCTCATCTTTTAAGGAAATTTTAGAATATGGTGAATGGTCATGGTAAGTATTAACGTTTGCCACCTTCAAGCTGTATTTCAATAATTTCATTTTATTAGTCCATTCACACAATTTTATTCACCCACAGTATAAAGCCAATTTTCTAGGGAAAGAGAGAGTAAATATATAAAAGGGCATGATCCTTGCATTCAAGGGAATCACATTTCACTGAAGGCAAACTTGAATGAGGTTGGCCCTGGTGACATAGAAAATTTATGTGAATCTGAACTAACTGTGCCCCTCAAGGTTGATGAGTAAAGCTTGTTGAACATACAGCACATTCATACAACATAGGAAAATGCACCCCTTACTTGGTGGATATAGTTTTGGACTGGATCAACCTAGCTCTGCACAAGATATCCTCTTGCAAGGTAGAATATTTGATAGTGTACAGGGTACACTGTATATGGTTCGCTGAAACATGCCTACTATCTTCCATAGAAATTATTAGAAAAGATGATGATTTCTAGAATAGAGGGAAAATACATTTCTGTACTATAGGAGAGGCAGGAATAATTGACTAATAGAGGAATTTGGTCAAGAAGGATGAGTAGACATTTGCCAGTTAATGAAAGAAATTGGACAGTGGAGAAAAGATTCTAAGAATATGAGACAAAAAAGCAATTTTGTGGATGCTTGAAATGCCAGTTCTGATTGTTGGAAGTAATAGAAAGTGAGCTGAATGAGTAAGTCAAATGGATATTAAGTATGGAAGTGGATTTTTAATTGAATATCATAGCTATTATTATGATTATCATTGAAAGCAGGTATCCAATAAAAGCATAGGCAAGATCTGATTTCATGCATTTAATAAAGCATTTCTAATGCCAAAATGGAGAATAGAGTAGGAGTTGGAGAAAGAAACTGGAGGCAAGAGGATTGAGTAGAAAACTTTTGCAATCTATTACATCACTCCACATGCCAGCATTCTATATTGCCCTCTGCTTTTCCCCACTACAATTCTGGCAAGAAAGGCCAAGGATCACAATTTGATTGCTACCAGTAGAGAGAGAATTTATGGTAAGAGAAGAAGTGATATTGAGGGAAAGAAGAGGAAAAGGGGAAAGGGAAAATGGAAGAAAAAGAAAGTATGGGTATAAGAAAGAGCTATAAAGATGACTATTGGTATAAGTACCAATTTTTTTTATTTAAATGAACACCTACTAACTATGCATATATATGGCATACAGTGTGTTGTTTCAACACATGTATCTATTATATAATGATCAAATCAGGGTAATATTATATCTATTACTTCAAACATCTATCTTTTCTTTGCAGTAAGAGCACCCAAAATCCTTTCTTCAAACTGTTTTAAAATATACAATCAATCATTAACTGTGGTCACCCTACTCTACCATGGAACAATGGAACTTATTCCTTCTATTTAATTGGACCCTTTGATCAACTTCCTCTCCTTCACCAACTCCAACTCTCCCCAGCCTCTCACAATGACTCTTCTACTCTCTGCTTTCATGAGATAAGCTTTTTAGAGTATACATATGAATGAGATTGTTCACTATTTTTCCTTCTGTGCCTGGCTTATTATTCTTAACATAATGTCTTCCAGGTTCATACATGTTAGTGCAAATGACAAGATGTTCTTCTGTTTTAAACAGAATAATATTCTACTGTACATACCTACCATTTTTTGTTAATTCCAGGTATTCTTTGGTGATGACTTAGGTTAATTCCATGTATTGGCTATTGTGAGTAAAGCTGCAATAAACAACAGAGGGCAGATTTATCTTTGGCATATTGATTTCATCTCCTTAGGACATATAGCTAGCAGTGGGATTACGGGATCATATGGTAATTCTATATTTAACTTTTTAAGGAACCTCCATACTTTTGTCTGAAATGGCTGTACTAATTTACATTTGCACTTACACTGTTAAGAGAGTTCCCCTATCTCTACATCCTTGCCAGCATTTCTTATTTTTTGTCCTTTAGGTAACTGATAATCTAACTGGATTGAGGTGGTATATCGTTGTGCTTTTGATTTGTATTACCCTAATGAATAGTGATGCTGAGCACTCTTTTCATATACCTGTTGTCCATTTGTATTTCTTCTTTTAAGAAATGTCTGTTTAGGTCCTTTGCCCATGTAGATTTTATTGGATTTTTTGTTAACATTGCTGTGCAGTTGTGTTCTTGATATATTCTGTCTGTTAACCCCTTGTCAAATGCACTTTGTAAACATTTTCTCCCATTCTCTAGGTCATCTCTTCACTGTGTTGATTATTTTCTTAGCTTTGAAAAAAGCTCTTTAATTTCATATAATCTCCCTTGTCTATTTTTACTTTTTTGACTATGCTTTTGAAGTCTTATCCCAAAAATCTGTGGTCAAGCCAGCATGATAAAGTGTTTTCCCTAGATTTTCCTCTAGTAGTATCATATTTTGGGTTCTCATATTTATGTCTTTAATGCATTTTGAGTTAAATTTTGTATACAGTGAGGTATAGGAGAGTAACTATTCTTCTGTACGTGGATATCCAGTTTTTCCCATATAATTTATTGGAAAAACTGTCCTTTCCCCAATGCATATCCCTGGGACCTTTGTCAAAAATCAATTGACTGTAAAGGCATAGGTCTATTTCTGGATTCTCTATTCTCTTCTACTTATTTTTATATCATTTTTATGGTAGTAGCATGCTGCTTTGATTATTGGGTAATGTGATACTACTGACTTTGTTTCTATTTCTCGTGATTGTTGTTGTTAGGTGCTGTCAAGTCGGTATCCGACTCACAGGGACCCCCTTTACAACAGGGGAAACACTATTGTCAGTGCTTCTCCGCTGTTCATAGGGTTTTCAATGGCAGATCGATTTTTGGAAGGGGATTGCCAGGTCCTTCTCCCAAGCCCGCAGCTTCTGGTGTTCCCCGGAGGTCTCCCATCCAGGTACTAACCAGGCCCGACCCTGCTTAGCTTCTGAGATCTGACAGGATCGGATGCCACAGGGCTACAGCTGCAGGCATTTCTCATGATAGGTGTGGTTATTCAGAGTCATTTGTGGTTCCATATAAATTCCAGGATTGTTTTTATTTCTGGGAAGAATGTCATTGGTGTTTCCACAAAGATTGTATTGAATACGTTAATTTCTTTGGATTATGTGGACATTTTGTCAATGTTAGTTCTTCCACAGTAAACATATGATATATTTCCATTATATGTATCCTCTTCAATTTCTTTCACCAATGCTTCATAGTTTTCATTGTAAAGATGTTTGACCTCATTGGGTTAAACTTATTCCTAGGTGTTTTAATTTTTATACCTAGTATAAAGTCTTATTTTCATTGTTTCTTTGTCAGATAGTTCATTATTAGCATATAGAAACACTACTGATATTTCTGGTTTTTTTTTTTTTTTTTTTTGAGAGTGAGTCTCACTACATTGCCAAGTCTGGCCTCAAACTCTCAATCCTCCTGCTTAAGTCTCCCAAGTAGCTGGAATTATAGGCATGTGCCTCCATACTGGGCTCCCTGTATTGACTTCGTATCCTACAACTTTGCTAAATTTGTTATCTACTTCTAGTAGTATGGAAGCAATGAGAATTTTCTCTGTATATAAACCCATGGTATCTATAAGCAGGGACCATTCACATCTTCCTTTACAATTTGGGTGTCCTTCATTTGTTTCTCTCATGTAATTGTTCTGGCTAATATGTTGAATAGAATTGCTGACAGTGAGCATCCTTTCCTTGTTGATATTAGGGGGAAAACTTTCAACTTTTCCCTATTAAGTGAGTTTGTCATGTATGGCTTTTATTGTATTTAGGTACATTCCTTCTATACACATTTTTTGTGTTAGGAAACGTTGAATTTTGTCAAAGGCTTTTTATCCTACTGAAACAATATCATGCCTTTTGTCCTCAGTTCTGTTAATATGATGTTTCATGTTTATTGATTTGTGTATGATGAACTATCCTTGCATCCTAGGGATGAATTTCGCTTGTCCACAGCAAATTACCTTTTTCATATTCTATCAACTTTGGTTTGTTAGTATTTTGTTGGTAATTTTAGCCTCTATGCTCATCAGAGATAGTGGCAGGTAAGTAGTTACCTTTTTTGGTTGTCTTTTTGTCTGATTTAGTATCAGTTTAATGCTGGTAAAACAGAAATCCTTAAAACTGGGTCAGTACACATCTTTATGATAAATGAAGAAAAGATTGAGGTTGTCCAAGATATTATTCTACTTGGTTCTAATCAACACCCATGTAACCAGCATTCAAGAAACCAAAAGACACATTGCATTGGGGAAAGCTGTTGCAAAACACCTCTTTAAATTAGTGTTGAAATGTAAAGATGTCAAATTGAAGATGAAGGTGCACCTGACTCATTCCATGATATTTTCAGTTGCATCATATGGCTGTGGAAGCTGGGCATTGAGTAAGGGAGACAGGAGGAGAATTGATGCTTCTGAATTATAGTGCTGGAGACGAATATTGATTATACCATGGACTGCCAACGCCTGCAGCTGTAGCCCTGTGGCATCCGATCCCGTCAGATCTCGGAAGCTAAGCAGGGTTAGGCCTGGTTAGTACCTGGATGGGAGACCGCCTGGGAACACCAGAAGCTGTAGGCTTGGGAGAAGGACCTGGCAACCCCCTTCCCAAAATCAATCTGCCATTGAAAACCCTGTGAAGAGCAGAGAAGCACTGACAATAGTGTTTCTCCTGTTGTACAGAGGGTCGCTATGAGTCAGATACTGACTCGACGGCAACTAACAACAACAACAACATGGACTGCCAAAAGAACCAACAGGTCCATCCTAAAAGATGTATAGTTAGAGTGCTCCTTGGAAGCAAGGGTGGCTAGACTGTGTCTTAGGTATTTTGAACATGTAGTTAGGAGGGACCAGTCCCTGGAGAAGGACATAATGTTTAGGAGAGTGGTGGACCAACGAAAAAAAAAAAGGAAGTCTGTGAACCAGGTGGATTGACACAGTGCCTGCAACAATGAGCTTAAACATAAAAATGATTGTGAGCCTGGCATAGAATTGGGGAGTGTTTTGTTCTGTTATACATAGGGTTGCTATGTGTCAGACCCAATTCAATGGCATCTAACAACAACAACAATGTTGGACTCAAAAAATGACTTTGGAAGAATTTCTTCTCTTTCAGTTTTTGAGATTAGTTTGAAAATTGATATTAGTTCTTTAAATGTGTCATTTCTACAAAATAGCAGTGAAATTATGAGGTACTAATTTTCTTGTGGGTTTTTTGTTTGTTGAGGAACACTTATTATTACTTGTTATTGGTCACTTGAGGTTTTCTATTTCCTCATGATTTACTTTTGTTATGTTGTATTTGTCTAGGAATCCTTCATTTCTTCTAGGTTTTCCAATTTGTTGTTACATATTTGTTCATTTGTTTGTATGTTATGTTTCCATTTTCTTTTATCTTAAGAAATTTTTTTAATTTCTTTTTCTCACTTTGACATTGATCATTTGGTTCTTCAAAAGCATTTTTTAAAGTACAATTTCCAAAGGCTCTCCAGTTTTACTCTAATATCTAGTTTTAATACCTAGTTTTATTCTAGTTAATATCTAGTTTAATATCTAGTTTATTAATATCTAGTTTCATTCTGTTATAGTCAGAAAAGGTACTTGATGTCCTTTTCGTTTCTTAGAAAATTGTGAAGACTTATTTTATGACCTAACATGATCTATCCTGGCAAATGTTCTATATACTGGTGAGAAGAATCGGTGTTCTTCAGCTGCTAGGTGAAATTTTGTGTAAATGTTAGTTAGGTTTGTTTGCTTTAGAGTGCAATTTAACTTTAATGTTTCTTTATTTGTTTTCTATCCAGAAAATTTGTCCAGCTTTGAGATCAGGGTATTGAAATCCCCTACTGTTATTGTTCTGCAGTATCTCTCTCACTTTAAGTCCATTAATATTTACTTTATATATTTAGGTACTCTGGCATATAGCTAGCTAGCTAGATGCCAGATAACTTTTTACTATATAGACCCCTTTCATATTCTATAATGGACTTCTTCATGTCTTTATAGGTATTTTATTTTTGCTGCAAGTTATTTTGTCTAGGGCTATGGATATAGCTCAGTGGTAGAGTGCTTTCCTAGCAAGGATGAGGCCTTGAGTTGAGTAACAGAACCACAAAAGAAAGAAAGAAAGAAAGAAAAAAGTTATCTTTATCAAGCATAATTCTAACCTCTCCTGTTAGTTTTTGGTTTCCATTTGTGTGAAATATTGTTTTTCATTCCTTCCTTTTCAATATATGTATGTCCTTACAAGTAAATAAGTCTCTGGTTGTTGTTGATGTTAGGTACCATCAAGTTGAGTCTGATTCATAGTGACCCTATGTACAGCAGAACGAAACACTCCCTGATTCCATACCATGCACATGGTCTTCTTTATGTTTAAGACTATTGGTGCAGGCACTGTGTCAATCCATCTAGTGGAAGGTTTTCCTCTTTGTCATTGACCCATCACTCCCCCAAACATGATGTCCTTCTCCAGGAATTGGTCCCTCCTAACTACATGTCCAAAACATATAAGACACAGCCCAGCCATCCTTGCTTCCAAGGAGCACTCTTGTTGCACTTCTAGGACAGATCTTTTTGCAGTCCATTGTATTCAATATTCATCTACAGGACCATAATTCAAAAGCATCAATTTTTCTTCTGTCTCCCTTATTCAATATCCAGCTTTCACAACCATATGATACGATTGAAAATACCATGGCATTAGTCCAGTGCACCTTCATCTTCAATGTGACATCTTTACTTTTCAGTACTTTAAAGAGCTCTTTTCCCACAGCTTTTCCCAAAGCAATACATCTTTTGATTTCTTCACTGCTTCTTCCACCAACTATATGCTGCCTATCAGAGATTTCCATCAACACTCATGGCAATCTCTGGTAGGCAGCGTATGTTGTTGTTGTTGTTGTTGTTAGTGCCGTCAAGTCAGTATCCGACTCATAGCGACCCTCATAGGGTTTTCAATGGCTGACTGTTCCAGGATTGCCTTGGGAGTGGATTGCCAGGTCCTTCTCCCATTTTTGTGGTGCTGGGAATTGAACTCGGGACCTCAGAGACTGCAGTGCAGCGCTCTACCACCTAAGCTAACTCCCAGCTAGGCAGCATATAGTTAGTTCATTTTTTTATCCATTCAGGCACTCTCGGTCTTTTAACTGGATACTTTAATTCATTTACATTCAAAGTAATTATTGGTAAAAACTTACTACTCTCATTGTTTGTTTCTAATTTTTGATCTTTTATTCCTTCTTTCCTCTCTCATTGTCTTCCTTTATGGTTAAGTAATTTTCTCCAGTAGTACATTTTTGTTCTTTTCCTTTAATTTTAGTGTATTGACAATAGATTTTTCCCTGGGGTTATCATAAGGCTTACCAAAAAAAATCTTA
>VMDO01039166.1:0-12870 GCA_007922755.1 Pedetes capensis
CATATTATTGTAATTTTGAAACTGTGGCTTTGAACATTTGGAAAATGCTATGAATAAGGAACTATTGAGTTAGGGAGATCCTTGTAGAATGATTCATATTGCTAATTTAACAAGTAAGGGTATCACCTATAGGTTTCCATTAAGATATGCACATGTATGTTTCTTTTCTAATAATGTGATTTAATTTCATCTTATATTTTATTCAATAAAATGAAGAGTAGACTTAGTAATGTGACATTAGGGCTCTCAATTTTAGATTGCATGGTCAAACCCTGACCTCCTTTCAAATTGTGTCTTATAAGGCAAAAAACTTTAAAAGAACAACTTCACTTGTTCTGTCTTTTATTTATTTATTTATTTGTTACCAACTTTAAAGTTAAAATCAGATTAAAATATATGAAAAGAAAAATTCATAGTAAGAACATGAAACCAGATCTTGTATTAGTTCTGAAAATGAATAAATAATAAGTTCTATCATTTATTTTGCACGTGGACTTTTAAGTTCCTCCATTTATTAAACCATTTATTCTTCAATAAGCCCTTACATTGTTGTTAAGTGCTGTTGAGTGGAATCTGACTCTAAGAGACACTGATCGGACTTAGTGTTTTGGGATTGTTTCATGAGGGGGTTGCCATGTCCTTCTCCCATGTTTGCAGTGCTGGATATTGAACCTGGGTCTTAAAAGAATGCAGAGCAGCATTCTACCAACTGAGAGCTAAACCCCAGCCCATCCCTTACATTGTTGTGGTTGTTAGGTGTCCTGGATTAGGTGTCTAACTCATAGCGACCCTATGTGCAGCAGGCAAAGCAATATTGTAAGTGCTGTTCTGCTATTCATAGGGCTTTTAGTGGCGGATTGATTTTTGAGAGTGGGTTGCCAGGTCTGTCTCCCAAGCCTGCAGTATCTGGTGTTCCTAGGAGGTCTCCGATCCATGTACTAATAAGGCCCCTCCCTGCTTAGCTTCTGAAATCTGATAGGATTGGCTGCCACAGTGGTATGTTATAGGCTCCCTTCCATTAGGTATTATTAAAATTCCTTTTTTAAGACCTAGGATAAACAGGTGAAAATCAACATAAAATTCTGTCATTTAT
This sequence comes from Pedetes capensis, assembly GCA_007922755.1. Classification (NCBI taxonomy): domain Eukaryota; kingdom Metazoa; phylum Chordata; class Mammalia; order Rodentia; family Pedetidae; genus Pedetes; species Pedetes capensis. The sequence goes on from VMDO01039166.1 coordinate 1,094, forward strand.
ATAGTGAAAATAATTACTATAGAACAGTGATTCTCAGTAAGAGACAATTTTTCCCCTGAGAGTACATTTGGCAATGGCCAACACATTTTTTTGTCAAAAACAGGTAGTGGGGAGGCAACTGACATCCAGTAACTAGGCATCATGTATAATGCTAAATATTCTAAAAATGTGTAAAAAGCCTCTGCTCAACAAAGAATCATCTGGTCTCTTATTACAATCCTGCCTCTGTTGAGAAACGCTGATCTAGAATATTTAGATCAAATACTGATCAGGGCTGGGGGTGTAGTTCAGTGGTAAAGCACTTGCCTAATAGGTACAAGGCCCTGGGTTCAATCTCAGGCACTGCAAAACACACACACACACACACACACACACACACACACACACACACACAATGATCAAGCTAATTAATAAAATGTTATACCTCTGCTTACTATATATGCAAACCTAAATGATGAACTGCCTTTTTCTACAGTATTCTCTGTGGCTTGAAACTGATTAGTGTCTCATAGTTACTGGGTAGCTCTCAGGAAACACAAGCTACAGTGTAAGGTTTTCTCTCTATGGGCTGTCTCCATAGCATGATTTCTATAGCTGCCGGCTGTTGTCCCATGACATCAGTTTTGTTCAAGGAGACAAATTTGACAAGGTAACAGATACACAACAGGCCAACAAACTTTCACCTTCCTCACTTCAGCTTCAGAATTCCACATGCATTTATATAGAGACAAAATATAAAATGTATTGACATACTCCCTTTTAAGTATTAATGCCTGATCTTTTCCAATGTCAGCAATCCCTCAGTAATGTAGCTTGCTCAAGTGCTGATAAAGCATGTATTGTGTTTTCTGTAACTTCCTTTTGGGGTCTAGCTCATTTATTTTTAATTCACCATACCTTCTAAGATTTTATCACTTCGATTACTATATTTTTGATGCCAGTTATCATGGTCTATATCTCTGAAAGGTAATACATTGAAAATGAAAACAATATATCCTACAGTTTTAATTTATAACTCTTAAGTAATTCTTCAAATCTAACATCATCTGCTATAAAATCACTATAGCTCGCACATTTCCTACATGAGTTGAAAGATGATAAAATGTGCCTTTTAAGTGAACGAATATTTAATTATGTCAAGCAAAGTAAAACCACATTGTTTAACATGTGTTCATAATTTATTTTTATTTTAACCACTGTTCTAGAGCAGAATGAAAGGTAAATAACCTCTTCAAGAATTATAGGAAGTACTGTGGTGTCCTCAATTTTATTTTTCATGTTTTACCTATGATATTATTGAGAACAGTATGATTTTACCCTATGAATTTTTCATGAATTGTGCTTATGAATCTCAAGATCTGTTTTTCTAATCTAAACTGTGCTACATATGAGGCTTTGATCAGTCATACATGAATAAGGAATGTTGATTTCAGAATGAAGAGGAAATGAAGTCGAAGGAGGGACATTATAGAATAATAAGTACTAAATAAAATATAAAATTTTAAATGTTTGATCTTCTATAAATACTAAGCATTTTAGACCAAAGCATTATTCCTATAATGGCTGACACATTTATAGCACCAATTAGTGTTCTGGAGAATGTACTTTTTCCTAATCATATTTATTATATAAAAAACTAAGATCACTATTGCCCATCCATTATAATGCTGTTCGTATATATGTCCAGTGAAGAGAAATATCAGGAATTTTGCAGTAACTTATCTCTCTGTTACCAGATGACACTTAAGTATCAATATGTGGATACAAATTATTTATCTAAGGGTAAAGGATATTTGAGAATATCTAACATTACCAATATATAGGGGTTCTTTCAGGTTATATAATCTTGAAAATGATACAAGACTGTATTCCACAGTATATAAAAGATGTCACTCTCTAATATATGCAGATTTGCCTACCTACCATAGCTCTCAGTTTAAGAGAGCACATCTTGTTCCTTTCCTATCAAGATGTCATTTTAGTTGTTGTCATCTTTAATCATGTCTTCCACTTTCCACAAAAAACCCAAGCCACGGGTTTCAAGTTCTACACTTGAACACATGTCTCATGCAGAGGAATGCTATTTAATTCCTAGGCTGCAATGATTCTCACAAGGAGTCTGCACCTTTGGTGAAAAGTGTTTCATTTTTACCTGTTGGCAGCATGATGACACAAAGTATTTGCTCATAATGCCACAATTTCTTTGCCTGTGAATTATCACCTGGCTCAGAAACTGTCAGTAAAAATGTCCATTCTGAAAGTGTAAATAGATAAGTATGTAAAACCAAAAGAAAAATATAATATAGTGATTTCTATTCTGGATATGGCATCTTCACTCTTTTTAAAGTATTGTATCTATTATTTTTAATAAAGAAATATCTGTCGTCAGGCAGAGATCTTCAAATGTTATCTCCTTTTGAAGATTCTGTTGACATACACATTCAGGTCAGGCTAAGTCAAGACAAACATACACAAATAAGAAGCTGATGGTTGGAATGGGAAATTTAAACATGTTAAAGGAAACTAATCTTGAAGAAATAAAGAAGTCACTTGCATATGTGCTTTGGAAAACTGGCAAAAGTCATTACTGATTCACAGGACTTTTGTCACTTTTCTTTCATTATGATATTCTTCCTTTACTTGACTTCTCTAAGTCCATGAGAGGTGCTACCCATTTTAATACTTTGGACAATTCAGACACAGCAATTTTTACTTCGGCCTTATTCATTCTTCTAACTTCCCAAAGCTCCCATCTTCTTGGGAAGTTGTTGATAATTGCTGTATTAATTTCTTTAGTTGTCACTCACTCTGAACCCTGATGCAATCTTTCTCCCTACCCATGGCACTTAAAGTATTTAACCAAACTCATCAACAATTTCTTTATGACTAAATTCAAAGGAAATCTCTAAGACTTCCCTTAACTAGATCTGTTAGGTAGATTAATTTCTAAAACAGATACATGGGCTTTTCTTGAAACACTCTGGCCCTTTAATTTCCTTATCCAGGTGCTTTCTTAGTATCCCTCTTATTTCTCTGAATACTTATTTTTAGAATCACATGTACACTGCACTTTTCATGACTGGGTTATATTATGGTTCCTCCAGATTGTGTCTTAGTTCAGATCTCTCATGACCCAAGTGTCATTCTGCCTACTTGACAATTCTGCTTGCATATAATGTGGGGACCTTAAAGGCATGCCTCCAACTAAACAAGATCCTTTCATCTTTTCCCCAAATCCCATTATTATATAAGCCTCTCTCTAGATCCCAAGATACTCACCAGAATATCCACAAGTTCATATCAATTGTAACTCTGTTATATTTCTACAATTATTCTCTCCGTATGTCATGAGAAAGAAAATGTCTCATCATATGTTCATAGCTGTTCTCATTAGTCTACTATCTTTCCCTAGCAATTTGGTATCTCTAGAAAAATCAGAATGATTTTGTTGAAGTACATGTCTTATAAAGCCAGCCTTTAATTCTTTCCAAAATAGCCTTTTCATGTCAATAGCAGAATAATGATCATTAAGAGAATACGGTTGTTGAGACCATTATGTGAATTAAGTAAAATTCCTAGCATAGCTAATGTGCAAAAGATGATCAATAATACTGACTGCGCTGCTCGTAATAAAGACAATTTATGTACATTTCTTTACCTCTCCTGCTACCTGTCAGTACCAGGAAGACAAGGACTTAGTCCATTATGTATCTTCTGCAGGTATCACAGTGCTGGTACAGAAATTGTTAGGGGCCTTGGAGTCAGTCTGACTCATAAGTGACCCTCATAGTATTTTCAGTGGCTGATTGTTTCAGGATTGCCTTGGGAGTGGAATGCCACATCCTTCTCTCATTTTACAGGAATTAGCATTCAAGAAATAGTTGTGTAAGATTTTATTGTGTGAAAAGGTTTTTGGTGTTCTTTGTATAAAGAAGCCATACTTACTACTATTCCTACTGTTGCATGGGAAAACGGAAACTCAAAATGCTTAAATCATTTGTGAAAAATAACAGAACTGGATATCAAAATCAAACTTCTTAGACTCTAAGTCCAAAGCTTCTAAACTTCTTCCACATACTACTTTTCCTGTTTTTAATGGTTTTATCAATGAGATAAACTCCCAATAAATCCTGTCCAGGACTCTGAGAAATCTGAGGAAAGCAGCTGAAACAAATCAGCCTTTTGTATATAGTGAATTAATATATAGTGAATTATAGTTTAGCGAAACTGCACTTTTATTAAAGATATTCATATATCTTCTAAAATGAAAATATAATATGCTACTCACATAATTCATTCCTGGGTTATTTTAACAAGGTGCTCCAAAGTATATCACCTGGCCATATTTTAATCGAGCATCATTCTCTGTCTGAAAAGGAATGGGAGCTTTGTATAACTCTTGCTGAACAAATTCTTTTATATTCCTCGTGATTGCATTCCAACTCACATTCACATATCTTTTCACTTAACGACATTCTGTGGGCATCTTTTCCCTATTTCTACTGTTCCAACTTCCACAGAAAGTGGAGCATCAAGTCTGGCCTTTGAAGTCAGCCACAGTGTCACAGTCCGATTTCTCATTAATTAACTGTGTGCTCAGTTGATCTAAATGTGCTCTCTGCTGCCAGCTCCGCAAGCCCTTGCCCTCTGCTGCCAGTTCTGCATAGAACCAGAGTCTATATAAAAAAAGAAAAAAAGAAAGAAAGAAAGAAAGAAAGAAAGAAAGAAAGAAAGAAAGAAAACAAACCAACCAAGGAGGTTTTAACTTTGCCTGATATTTCATTCCTGGAAAAGAAGTAGGCTACTTTATGTTCAGTATGGAATGATGGAAACAGTGTGGACTGTGAAGCTAACAGATGTGGTTTTGACTCCCGAGGCTACTTACTAGCTCTCATGTTGAGGAAGTATTATAAATTCTCAGATATTCAGGATCCTCTTCTATGGAAAGTATTAATATGCCTTCCACATTTTTTTCAGAATTAAATAAGTAAATGAACTTGATAGTGTTAAACATAGTTCTTGGCATGTGATATGTATTCAACAGAAGTGAGTTTCTTTTCTTTCTATCTGGTACAAGATCTTGAATGCATTCCTTTTCTTCCCATCTTCCCATATGTAGCTTTTGAAAAGGATTGATGTACTTTTCTAAACTACGGAGTTAATAATGAATGTTTACTTGGAGTAGGTTATTGCTTAACATCCTTTCAAATATTCTGATTAATTTTTAATTCTTATTTATTTATTTATTTGTGCAGTACTAGGGGGTTGAACCAAGGGTCTTAGGCATGCTTTGCAAGGACTCTACCACTGAACTGAACTGCAAGCCCCTTTTGTATTTTTTATCTATGAATAAATTACACAGGCTGTCTCTGAGCCTGAACTTGCCACCCTCCTCCCTCTACCTCCCAAGGTGCAAGTGCCCTGACACCCAGCCCAAAAGTTCTGAATTTTTAAAAGAAATTTTTCCATTTCTTTCACATTTCTCCATTTAACAAATATTTATTTAGTGCTCAAGATGTTCCAGAGATTTTGCCAGGGACTGAGATTCAGAAGACAAAGAGCCTTTCTATCAGTCACCTAAATCTTATTCTCAGAAGCAATTAAATTAATCATATTTTAAATCTATAAATATGCAAGACAGTGATTTATGAAAACTGAGACCTCATATTTGAAATATAATAAATGTTTATTACTGAATTAACTGATGTTTAAGTAGGAATGTTAACATATGTTCTCTCTTAACCTGCTTTGCCGCCCTCAGTGCCCTCCTCTTTAAATAACCTGTGTTTCAAGGCCAATATATATATATATATATATATTTTTTTTTTTTTTTTTCCAGAGATTATAGTGGCTTTACTCTCTGAGTCAACATTCTTCATTTTCAGTGTTTTGTATATATAAGTGCGAGCTGGGATTTAGCTCAGTTGGTAGAGTGCTGCTCTGTAGTCTCTGAGGTCTGGAGTTCAATTCCCAGCACCACAAAATGGGAGAAGGACGTGGCAACCCACTCCCAAGGCAATCCTGAAATAGTCAGCCATTGAAAACCCTATGAGGGTTGCTATGAGTCGGACTTGACTCGACAGCACCTAACAACAACAACATATATATATATATATATGTATATATATATATATATATATATATATATATATATATATATATATATATATATATATATATATATATATATATATATATATATGTGTGATTCTACAGCCACCATTGTTTTTCTAGTAAAATGTAATTATCTTGAGAATAGAAAGTTAAAAACAAAGAAAATGGGAATTTTTTTATCTGTTTTCACTTAAGAATAGTTATGTTGGTCAGTGCATAACAAGTATTCACACAGTGTTGCCAGACTTGAAGAGTGGTGCAGTGAAAGTATAGCCTTGGTATATTTGTCTTTCTCTTAGGAGATAATCACAAACCATCTTTTCAAATAAACTGAGTTTGTTTCTATTAAGCCATTGAAAGATTAAGCTTATGTCAAGTCAAATAAATCAATAGGCATATACTTTCAAAATTCTCTATTTCCCTGATATCAATAATCATATAAATAATCAAAAACAAATTATTATATCAATTTCAAAATCATTCTTCACAATTCTTATAATCAATTTGGAAATGATTCCTCATGATAAATTTAAATTTGTCCAAATTGACAAAGATATAAAACTATTAGTCTCTTTTGTTAGTAAACTGAAAAGAAAAGCTTAGTGCCCACCTACCCACCCACACACTACCCTGAAAAATCTCTCCCTAAATTAAAAAAAGAAAGAAAGAAAGTGGCTTTAATGTATTTAGATATTGTTCTAGAAGATTTAAACATTTAAAATTTTGGCTCTTTACAATGACATAAATACAGTTATATCTGGGTGGTAATTAAAGTTGTTTTATAGCTTTTGTTAGTAGAAACACAAATACACTAAAAGTTAGTGGAAATAAAGAATAATGGATGACTCAAATTTTCTACAAGAAAAATGATTACATTGATTTTTGTTGGAAACAAGATATTAGGGTTGACATCTAAATGCCTATTATTTTATAATTTTGTTTGTAATTTCAGTCATAGATATTTAATGTTTCTTTTCACTTTTCACCTAAAATTATATACATTGTATAGTTAGAAGGGGCTGGAATTTAGCTCAGTTGGTAGAGTGCTGTGCTGCAGTCTCTGAGGTCCCTAGTTCAATTCCCAGCACCACAAAAATGGGAGAAGGACCTGGCAATCCACTCCCAAGGCAATCCCGAAACAATCTGCCATTGAAAACCCTATAAGGGTCGCTATGAGTCGGACACGACTCGACGGTACCTAATAACAACAACAACAATAGTTAGAAAGTTGTGTCATATCTTAGAAATGTATACTTATGGTTTCTACCATCTAATGCTTTGTAAAGTATAATGAAGAAATACTTTTTCTCTTTCCCTAAATACATACCCCCACATCACTTCCATGTCTCTCTGCCCTACACATGCACATTCCTGAATATATAAATGGATAGATACGTGGGTGTTTATGTTGTATTGATTAGCTCATCATTGCTGCTGTGGCAGAGAAACCAATACAAGCAAACTTATGGGAGGAAATATTTATTGGGGGCTCCTGACTAGGGGATCAGTCTGTAATGGTGGCAGGGAAGGCATGGCAGAGGCATAATTCAGGGTAGGTGGGAGACAGCCCTAAATCTTTGGAATCAGGAAGCAGGGAACACAGAGAATGTACTGGAACCAGGGTTCTGGGTAAAAACCTCCAATGGTCCAGTGACTCATTTCAACCAAGATAGATCCTAAACTCCCAAATTTCCATAAACTCCCAGTACAGCACCACCAGCTGGGTACATAAGTTTTCAAATACATGACCTTCAGGGGACATTTAGATCCATTATCATATGTATGTACCCGAGCATGCCCCCCCCCCACACATATATATGTAAAACTAAAAAGTCATGTATAGGTGACATTTAAAAATCTGTACTGATACCTATTTCATCTAATTATAACCATTCTTTTCTGCTGAAAATATATAGCAAATTTTTATTTATAGGCTTTGCTCAGTTTGTTCTTCTGTAGTTTATTCTTTTTTTTTTTTTTTTTTTTGCCGTACTGGGGGTTGAACCCAGAGCCTCACGCTTGCATGCTCTGCAAGTGCTGGGTCACTGAGCTGTACCCCCAGCCCACTTTCTTACTTTTTGAGACAGGGTCTCACTAATTTAAGCAGACTGCCTCTGGTCTCAAACTTGCTATTCTCCTGCTTCCGCCTCCTGAGCCTCTGGGATTACAGATGTGTGACACCTCACTTGGCTCTGTAGTTTATTCTTTATTCTTTCTTTTTAAAATTTATTTGTGTGTGTGTCTGTGTGTGTGTCTGAGTGGTAATGAGAGGTTAAACCCAAAGCCTTGTACATAGTTTGCAAGTTCTCTACCACTCAGCTGCACCTCCAGCCCTTTTTATTTTTCTTTCTTTCTTTCTTTCTTTCTTTCTTTCCTTCTTTCTTTCTTTCTTTCTTTTTTATTTATTTATTTTATCTTGAGGCAGGGTTTCACTAAATTACAAAGGCTGCCTCTAGCCTTGAACTTGCAATTTTCTTATGTCCTCACCAAAGTTGCTAGGATTACCATCTGTGACACTACACATAACTTTCTTTTGTATTTTATGTTGCTATTTGTAATTTTCAGTTAAAATTCTATCCTATTCTAGATAGGTAAAAATACTTCTAAAAGAAGCCATTTGGAGGTGGCCTCATGGCGGCTAATTTAGCCATTTGCCCAGGCTCTCCAATCCTCCATTGTCTCATTTGGCTTTGCAGATAAACCTTGGACATAAAACCCAGATACACAGGAATGTCTTTTATGCCTGTTTTGTTATACTCTGTAATTATTGTTTTCAGTCAGAAGATTTATTTCCATATTCTTTTTAAAAAAAGAAATTTGTCATCCAGTTATCATTTTAGCAAACAATTCAAAGTGAGACAAATGACTTAGTGCTGATCAGAGGTTCTGTAGTCAAAGCTTACTTGCCTCTTATCAGCTGATTTATCTCTGAAGCTCTTAATTTTTATTTTGAACACATTTCAAAAAGGCTCTTTAAATCTCAGGTCAAAACTATTATGACCATAAAAGAAAATAATAAACGAAGAACCCTCTGGGTTTTTAAACAATGAAGAAGGTTGTGATTTATATTAGTCTAGAGAAAACTGTCACTGTAATTTTAAAAATCATTGCTTGTATAAGATGGAATTCAAATTAAAATTTTCAGTTTGATCTGCCAATTTGCCTCTTCTTTTCTGGGATTTTCTGACACAAATTGGAATGCTCTGAAGCCCATAGTTCTCCCAATGACATTTTTTGGGACATTTCCACTTTTCCAATTGCATTAGGTGCTGCAAGATGACCAAATTATGATAGACTTTTCTCTTCTAAATCAATATTTAACAGGAAGATTTCCTTAAATGTCACAAATTCTGAGATAGAAAGGATTACATTTTGAGTGTTGCAAGCTCAAATCAGAAAATGGAGTTTGATCCTTGACCATCAGAATTATTTGGTTAGTATGTTTAGTAGATTATTGAACCTTGACGATATTAAATCTAGGGAAAGCTTCCTCAAAATGTATACATGGATTGATATCACTTGAATTAACATCAGATCTGTGGTAGTAAAAAAAATTTACAGTTTTATATGAGAAAAAACCCCATATTATGAGTTTAATTGTGAGGTGTGTGTGTGTGTGTGTATGTGTGTGTGTGTGTGTCTGTCTCATGTATTCATGTGCATGTGTATGAGGTAAAAGACTTTACTTCAGAATATGACGTTTCTTGGAGGTAAGGCCTTTTCAAAACAAAGTTAAGTTTAGTTTAATAAGATAAGCCCTATTCCAATATAACTGATGTCATTATAAAAAGGGGAAATTTGAACACAGAGACAGATATATCGTAAGAGAAATAGATACAAAAAAGACACAAGAAGATGGTCATATGTAAGCTAAGGGGAGAAATGCAGTCTTCAGGAGGAATCAAATCCAGTTGTAGATTTCTAGCCTCCAGAACTGTGTGAAAATATATTTCTGTTTTCAAGTCACCATTTTACATTATGTTTTCGTGGTAGCACTACTCCCCCCAAATACACCCTACATATATTATTCTAAAATTGACAAATCATAGATTTTCTTCTAGGCTATGTTTTGTGAGAACATATGACAAATTTCACTTTCTGATTGGCCTTTTCAAAAAAAAAAAAAAAGGTAGAGTTTGAGAATAGGAGTTTTAGTTTTCCTGATTGATAATACTTACCTGGTCTCCTTAGTATTTTAAAAAGTGAATATCAATTTTATTGACTGCTATTTGGAAAGTAATTCAATTCTCAAAATTCATCTGTTTAAATTTATCTTGATGAACATATAGACTTTTAGGTTTCTAATTTATTTTATTCATTTATTTATTTTTATGGTCTTTAGGAGTTGAACCAGGGCCTCATACGTATTTTCCTCATACGTATATCTAACACTTGTCTGTCTCCACAGACAGTTTTTATTTTTATTTTTATTTTGAGACTGGGTCTCTCTATTTTTCAGGGGCTAACTCTGGCCTTGAACTCTATTCTTGTGCCTGAGCCTCTTAAGTTGCTGTGATTCCAGGTTTGTGCCACTGCTCCTAATAGAAGTGAATTATTAGTGCAATTTTTATTTCAAGTTCACATAAAAGAAGCTCTATACTTTAAAACAACCCATTTCAAAACACTTCCATGATGATAAGAATCCTCTTATCATCTAGACGTATTTGGTCCATTAACCAGAAGTGTGAATTTGGCAACATCACCTAATATCTGTCTATTTTTTTCCTCAGTTACACAATAGAAATGTTGAACTGGATCAATTACTCTTTCTCTTTTCAATACTCAAAGCACTTATCAACTATGAACTGAATATCTTCTTCTTTTTTTTTTTTTTTCCTGAGACAGAGTCGTGCTAAGTCAGGCTGCCTCTAGCCTCAAACTCTCGATCTTCCTACCTCCACCTCCTGAGTGGCTGAGATTAATTTATTCAGATCTGTATCAGATAAAAAGGAGAAAAGGGCTGGAGGGAACAGATCAGTGGTAGAGTGTTTGCAAAGTATGTGCAAGGCTCAGTGTTCAACCCCTCATATGAGGAAAAAAAATCTAGCAGAACATGTATTTGTCAAAAATCTATTGTATTTATATTCTCTAGTGACAAAACATTGATCACAAGAATTTTTAAAAATATGAGGTAGTTATAAATGTGACCCTGAAATGTGCAAGACCTATAAGGATAAAACTGTAAAGTGTTGCTGAGCTAATAAAAACATAAAAATAAACAAACTAGTTCAAAAATGAAAAGGCCCAAAATTATTAGGATGTCAGTTTTCCCCAAACTGATCTAAGAATCCATAAAATTCTAATGAAAATTCCAGCAATTGTTTTAAAAAAAACTGGCAGAGTATTCTGAAATTGAAAAGGAAATACAAAAGATTAGAAGTAGCTAAAATAATACATGAAGAAGAAAAAAAGTACTTGGAAAGCTAACACTATTTTATTTCCAGAATTAATATATATCTACAATAACCTAAGAAGTATTTTATTGGCTTCCAGGCAGAAAAATAGATCAATGGAAGAGAATAGAGTCCAGAAATAGACCCATAGTTTATGGTCAATTGATTTTTTGACAATGATTCAATGGCAATCCAGTATAATGTCTTCCAAAAATGACCTAAAGTTGTTAGATATTGCTATGTTAAAAACCAACATCTTTGATCTATATC
>VMDO01039167.1:0-12888 GCA_007922755.1 Pedetes capensis
ACTGATCAATTAGCTAGACTTGACTGAAACAATATCTTTGAGAAAATTTGTTAATACATCCAAATATAACATAATGATAATCTAAACAAATATAGTTTCCAGAAAGTTTAATTATGTTATTCAGTATATCAATATGCTATGCACATCATTTTGATTGCTATCTCCTATCTTATTTTTAAAGTTACTAAGAAGTCTGTTTATAAAAACACCAATTTTACTTGTAAGTGAAATAGTCTTGAATATATCTGTTAGATATATTTCAGTAATTTTCAGTTCTTACCACTTGTTTTGCACTAAATTAACCCACTCAGTAGGTAGCACAATTTCCATTCAGATTATTATTCATAGCTTTTTTAATATATTCATTGGCCTCCACAGCTTTATTTTCCTTTCCCATGCAATGTAGTTACTGGTTTATTTTTGCTTTAGAAACTTTGAAGTCATAGTGATAGAATTAACTGATAATAGTTTAGGATTTCTTAAGGTATTTTTTCTGTACATTGATAGCACTTGTACATTAGAAATATTAAAATATTTTTCTTATCTTCATTTTCCAAGAGTATAACTAAAAATATTGTGAATGTTGTGAATATTTGAGCATCCTGACAGAGAATTCAAGTATTAGGTGATGACTTATATGACAGGTCATTAATTTGAAGATAAACATAGTATGTAATCAGAAAATTATCAAATAAGTAATATTAATTTGACATTCTTATGTTGCAAGATTCGAGGAGAATTGAACTGACTTACTGGGGGAAGTTTTCATATATAACTTATCTAGAGCTAGTGTAATTAGAAAACAGAAGCAAATGTGAATATCTTTTGTACTACATTTGTCAGTGCTCATAAATGTCCACTTTTACTGGTGGAGTAGTTATTCATTACATAGAGGAAAAAGTGTATGTTTAAAGTAAAGATGACCTGGATTGACTAGCTTCACCAACTATCTAATGAAGTGAATGATGATTGGTATTTATTTAATTTTATGAGATTTGATTATGTATTAGATTGGGGTACATTTACCTATATCATGTAATTGTTACCAGGCTTTAGACATCCATATACATAGAATTAAGTTTTTGACAGAATGATTGAAGTAGATTTATTATTTTTGTACAATTAAAATTATAATTAATTTCAAAGGCAAATAATAATTTATAACTATAACTTAAACATTATATTATCTTACTGCTTAGGGATTTTTGCACTACTAGCTTTTCCATTTCTATTATCTCTCTTTGCCTGCAGTAGTGCCACTGTGGCATCCAATCCCCTTAGATCTTAGAAGCCAAGCAGGGTCCGACCTGGTTAGTACTTAGATGGGAGACTACCTGAGAACACCAGGTGCTGTAGGCTTGGGAGAAGGACCCAGAAACCCACTCTCAAAACATAGCCAGCCATTGAAAAACCCTATGAATAACAGAGAAGCAGGACAATAGTGTTTCGTCTATTGTACATAGGGTCACTATGAGTCGGATACCAACTAGAGAACACCTAACAACAATGATTATTCTTCTCTTGTCCTCTTTCCTTAGTTTCATCCCATTTTACTATGCATTTAGAGAAATTTATAAACCATTTAATACACCAAAAGTCATTCACACTTTAACATGATTCTCTTTAAAAATAATCTCCATAATCATAAAGGTAAATTCTGCTTCTTGGTATTTCTATGTTCATGTATAAAAATTTATGTGTGGAGGCTCACAGAACATGTAAACCATGAAAAAATATCAAGTATCCTGGCTGGTAAATTAAAATGAATCAACACTGAAACTTAGCTACCAAAGAACTTGTTGCTATTTTATTCTACAAATAAAAATGTAACTATTTGGAAGAATGTATGTGCAGTTGGGATGATGGTCATACCCTTGTTCTGCTGATTATCTCATTCTGGTTATTGAAGTGCAACTCTGGATCTCGTGCAGAAGAGATACCAAGAAACTAAAATATGTTCAGAGGAGAAAAACCAAAATGATAAGGACTCATTAAACTATCTTAATCAAAGAAATTTATCTTTTTGTGGTAAATAGCAAAATATTACTGATGAAATCATATCATATCTGGGATTTGCTTCATAAAAATTAAAGTTATTTGGGCTTGGTGGTGATGATATTGAAGAAGAAAAAGAGTACATTCTTGGCTAATTGTTGAAGCTAGCTCTATAGGCTTCAATTTAATATTCCCTGTTCCTTCATATGCTTTGAACAGTTTTATAATTTAAAAATTCAAAAGTAAACATACTTCAGATAACAGAGAAGAGAAGAAAGACTTAGAAAATATTAGCATAGGAAAGAGATGATTCTTAGCTAAGGTTGACTTATGAAGGAATATCTTCAAGTTATTTGAAAATTATCATGGGTCCAAAAAAAAAGAAATTAAGAGTTTTAAGGAGTTGAGTGCTGTCTAAGATAAAAGGAAAGAATATCCAAGAAAATATATTTTTTCAGTATAATATGTACTTTCCTTTAATCATTAATCACTTATCAGCGTGCCTGTCATATAGTAAAACATTTTCATACAGATAAAGAAGTGTCACATCTACTTGTGATGGAGAAGTTTATAGGAAATAATTCCTATAGCGCACAAGAGGGTAAGGGGGAACCTATGTGAATAATGTACAATAAAATGCATATATGGAAATGTCACAATAAAAAGCATGTCAGAATGAATCACATTAAGGTGTACATTAAAAATTTCCAATAAAAAAGAAGTTAGAAAATGACAAAACTCCTAAAAAAATAGGCATATATTCAAGATACTAACAAATGTTGGTCTTACTTCACTTAACTTATTTCTAAATTAAATGAAGGGAGGGTTCAAATAAGATTTATATTTTATTTTGTTCTCTTTAGACATTGCAGAGAAAGTGTTGGATAATTTTGGGACTGGAGAAAGCCAAATTTTAAGAAACTATTTCAATTTTCCAAGTAAAATATAATATGTCCCTAAACTATAGTAGACACAAATAGGATGAAGTCGTATTTGAAGTATAACTGCAAAACATGCTTAAACACCAGAATCAAGAGGCATCAGCTACTGAAAAATCTGTTTCCACTTTGGATGACTGCACAGATGTTATACTATTCATCAGGACAGGAAAAAAGGAAGAAGAAACGTATTTTATAAAAGAAAAACATGAGTTAGTATGGAATGTACTCCTTTTGAGATACTTCTGAAATGATATAGACAAAATATTTTTAAAAATCCAAAAAAACTTTGAAAGGAAATTTCCTAAAGTCACAATTATAGAACTTAAGATAGAGTGAATCATCTTTCTTTCATTTATTCATTCATGTTTTCATTCATCAAGCATGTTTCAATGTTTGAGTACCTACCATGAGCCATATATACACAGAGATGAATAAATATACAGATTGCATTACTTATACGAAGTAAGTATACTTGCCGATTGCTGTCTGGAGAATATTCTCAAATGTCTGGCTTTGTTTTATCCTAGAATTGGCTCCATCTAGAATTTGTTTCTGATGCAGAAATTTAACAAGTATAGTTACAACTGGAACTTTTGTGACCTCTCTTACCTCTATATCTTGAGGTTTTAAAATCCTTACCAATTTGTGCTCTGGGGTTTTATTTTTGTTTGTTCGTTTGTGGTTTTGTTTGTTTCTCTGTTTGTGCTAATGGCCACATCTTGTAGCACATCTGCACCTAATATATTTGTTCTGGCCCTTGGCAATGCTGCATGGGTCCAGAGATCAGAATGCAGCTGACACTGAGCAAGAGGCATACAGAAAGGGGCAGTACTCACATCTGCTATGACCCTTTGAGGCTTTGACCACTGTAAATTTTGTTGCTCAGATTTTGTGTTTGCCCCCCTCACCTCTGCAATCAAAAGTCCGCAGATATTTTGAGAGTATACGAGAAAATATTGCAGTAGCCCAGGGCACAAAAAGAAAATATGGCACTTTGTATTTCCTTCAACTATTCCTCTGAGAGTAAATTTAATAATACATTTTAGTGCATAGCAAATATCTTAACACAGAAAGTTTCATGTACCCAAAAACCAGAAGGAGAGTTGACTACAAAAGATATTTCAGTGGATTAGTGGCTTCAAACTTTATTAAAATGAAAATGAGTCAGAAAGGAAGCATCTAGGTGAATCAGCATCCTAATGTGTTTATTTTCTCTTAAACAGATCCCTGAGAACCTGATGTTATATTAAGAATTTCATATATTTTAGTTATAAACAAGTCACTCTCAAACAGCAACATATATATGATAGATTGAGAAATGTTTTAATAATGTAATTGAAAGGTTTCCATATTATACTGCTATACTTTCAAGTCATATATTGTAAAATAAGATACAAAATAAAAGAATTTAGGATTTAATTTGAAAGTTATATAACAGAGTTCTTCTAAAACTATAATAACAATTTTTCTCCACAACACCATAGCAATAACCTTTTAAACTTGAACAGTTGGAACAACTGGGAACCAATATATAAGTTCCTGATTTATGGGAAGACTAGAAAAAGAAAAGAAGAAATTAAAAATGTGGAAGATGAATAATAGATGCTTCAATTCTTGGTTGGCTTCTCCTGGTCTAAAGATTTGGGACTACAAGAATATGTGACAGAAAGGATCACTTCACTGTAAGTCACCATTGCTGCATTTGTACCTAACATATATATTACCTAGTAGTTTTGCTTTACCTAGTACAAAACTGGAGAATTGAGACATTAAAGCAGAAAAAATTCTCTTTTGAACACACTTTACCCTGGAAGAAGAAACACAAAACTTTTTCTCCCCCATCCCTTTCTCAAGAACAGATGGCTTGTTTACAATCATAGTGTTATTGGGTAAAATACGCCCAAAAGAGAACTTCCAATGACAAAGCAGATGAGTAAGCTATGTAATCATGCATTGTTAGTCAGTGGGTGACCAGGAGGATATTGGAATATTTTTAAGTTTCTTTGGCTATGTCAAAATATTTTTTGAGATATTAGATATCCCTTAAGGCAAATAGTCACTATGCTCTGAGGAACAGCAGAAAAAAAAATTTGGCAAGCTTGAGACAATTCCATTTATCTAGCCAAAGGAGCATGTGATATATTAAAATACTTGTTATTCTATGAACTGTCATTATCCATTTATTACATGTAATCTAAGTGAAGCTACTTAATGTGGTTTGCAGGAAGGGTTATGATGAATTTTCCAAATGTTTCAGAAAAATGAAGTTACATTCACTCCTAGAATTAGTCCACAGTTCTTAAAAAATCTCAGCCAAATTCAGATTATCTGTGTATAGTATCCTATGTGTTGACTTTCCTAAGAGTTGTAATTGATGCTGATGAGTGTTTCACTGACAGACAGACAGGTTGGAGGACCTGGTAGGCACCTCAGGGTACAGTTTTCTTCAAAGGCTCTGACTCGTCTGGGTTTATAATCCAAAAACTGTATGCTATCTACTGTAAATTCCTACAGTAGTCAAAATAATACTAAACATGTGAAAGTCATTGTTTTCTAACTGGTTAACAGAAATATCTCTAAGTTAGGTCTGCATGTTCATCTGTTACTCAAAGTGTTGCTCAGTTGAGCAAAATCTGGTTACTCTAGAATAATTTTCAGTCTTCACAGCTTTCCTCCTCCAACTCCTTAATATTGCAATTTCATGAGATTCTGCTCTTTTCTTTTTTTTCTTATGTAATACCCTTTCCCTGGGGGGAGGTCCTTTATGCTTGTCATTTTGTTTATTAGTCATATACACTTAAATTTGAAAATATATGCTCTATTCAAAACTGTTTCACAAGCTCAGGTCTAAATATAACAAATGCCAACTGCATATCTCTACATGGATGCCTTTCAAATTCAACCAACTGAAACAAGGATGTCAGCCTAAATTTATTCTAGTCCAGCTTACCTCAGTAACATAAATCTACCTAGCCATCTGATTATTTGTTAAATCTTATTTACGATGGATAGTACAGAAAATTTATTTTCTTGAATCCTATTCATACCTATATTTTTTGTTTATTTACATATGTGCTTTTTCTATGTTTCTTTCCTAATTCCATCCAACTTGTTTGATGTCTTTCTCCTTATTTTACTGACTTAGTGAGCATACTTGTAATATATGAAGTACTATGGAATTTATTGTAATCATTTTAATTAGCTTATTTTGTACTTCATGGAGTCTCTGATATTCTTTATGTCAATCCTTGTATTTTAATCATTTTTTGTAGTCCCAGAATTCAGCATAATTTCTAAACTTTAAGCAGGCATCCAACACATATTTGGTAAAGGAAAATAAATAAATGGGTGAATTCATAGACCCCATTTCTTTATTCATTTAGGCGGAACTTATCTTTTATATATTACAAAATATTGCAATTCAGTGGATAAAATTACACAAGGTCTTTGTTATAGACCAAATGTTTTTTATACCCATCCAAATCCACATGTTGAATCCCTAATTCCCAGTGTGGCTGTATTTGGAGATAGAACATCTAAGGAAATAAGATTAACTGATGTCATAAAAGTGAATCCCTGATCTGATAGCATTAGTATCAATATATGTAGAGACAATATAGTGCTGCCCTCTTCCCCCAACAAACACACCTTGGAAAGGTCATATGAGGACATATCAAGAAGGTAGCTTTTATACATTAGGAATAGAGCTTTCACCACAAATTGTAGTAGCCAGAACCTTGATTTTGGACTTCTAGATTCTAAAACTGATTGAATAATTATCTTTTGTTTAAGGCTCTCAGTCTGTGGTATCTTTTTTATAACCCTAGCTCCTAATACAATCTTCTTGAAGGAAAGAAGGAAGGAAGAAAGGAAGGAAGGAAAGAAGAAAGGAAGTAAGGAAGAAAGGAAGGAAGGAAGGAAGGAAGAGAGAGAGAGAGAGAGAGAGAGAGAGAAGGTATGTATCATAATTTTATGGTAAATGCTTTGATTACCTACTACAATCTACCATGTAGCCATTCCCAAATAATATTTTCCTTGTCTGCCTCTCACTACAGAGATTAAAATTGTCATCTTTCCTTTACCTGGAGACTCCATGTCCACATTTCTTCCTGCTTTGCTGCATTCTCCTATAAACATAGGATGTCTGGAGAGACACCATCATCAAACAGAATATAGCTGAGCAAAAAGATCAGAAAATCTTAAGTTCTTGCTGGCATTCTCAAGTCACTGAAAAAAACATTTGGACCATCTGCTTTCCAATGCCCTAAATCATAAGCCCTTATGGTTTAGTCAATTTTCATGCAAGTTTTCTATACTAACCACTGAAAGCATCTTAAGAGAGTCAAGTCCCTTACTAAAGGGAACTATCACGTATCATTTAATTATGTGTTATTATTAGTGGGGTTAGGTAAAGATTGGAATTTAAATTTCATCATCTTGTGCCTATTGGTGAATCAGGACTCAACTATTATCAAACTCTGGGATTATCATCTTTCTGTTCTTTTCTTCAAGAGGATCAGCATTGTGTGAGACTCCTAAAATTATGTTGTCAGAAAATTCAGCATGCAAATGGAAACTAATCACCTTGTCACTGGGTACATGGTAAGATAAAAAATACCATGTCTCTATGTGTTCTGTCTCTATTGTACTGATTTCTTTCTAAAGAAAAAAGTTCAGTTGTTCAACTCCTGTTGGTTCTCTAGTTCTTTACCTGAGGAAAAATAAAATGAGAAAAACAGTTAATCTAAATTACCAAAAAAATGCTGAGGGGAAAGGATGAAGTCTATCTTTGCTTTAAGATCTGACTCAACATCCATGTATACATCTCTTCACAATTTAATAAAAGAGAAACTATTGAAGAAGAAAGAACAAAAGAATTACTCAAAAATCCCCAACACTATAGAAATTGCTGATTTTACCTGCCACTCCTTTTCCCCTATATTTAGTTGAGAAGTTATAAGAAAGTTAAGAGGAGATTTTCTTTTCTCTTATATTATCCAGTCTTTTCATACTAACATATGGGCTGAGTACATTTAGACTCAAGGGTAACATATAATATGATGTATACCACACACATCTAGTTAGCTATACATCCAACTAGGTATATATCTATATATAAACACAAATCAGTAGGTATATTATCTTACACATTTCTGAGCATAGTTAATTTAGATTAGTTCTAAATGCTAATTGTGATGGGTCTGTAGCCGTACCACTGTGGCATCTGATCACATTGCAGAAGCTAAGCAGGGTTGGGCCTGGTTAGTACTTGGATGGGATAACACCTGGCAACACCAGCTGCTGTATGTTTGGGAGAAGGACCCGGCAACCCACTCCCAAAAACCAATCA
Source organism: Pedetes capensis (assembly GCA_007922755.1). Taxonomy (NCBI): domain Eukaryota; kingdom Metazoa; phylum Chordata; class Mammalia; order Rodentia; family Pedetidae; genus Pedetes; species Pedetes capensis. The sequence continues at coordinate 8,287 of VMDO01039167.1, forward strand.
GACATTGAAAACCCCATGAATAGCAGAGAAGCAGTAACAATACTGTTTTGCCTGTTGTAGGTAGGGTTGCTATGAGTCTGATACCGACTGCACAGCACCTAACAAAAACAATTGTGATAGTTTATTTAATTCTTATAGCTCCTATGTGTGGTATCATATTTGTCATTGTACAGATAAACCAAAATTTAATGAAGTGTATTATCCTTAAAAATCAAACAGCCAGTAAATAGTAGGGTCAGGATTTGATCCTATGCAGCCTGATTTTGTCAATCCACCCTCTTAATCAGATATTGTATCTAAGAAATAGCCAAGGATGATAGACTCTCTTACCAGTCTGTGCTCTATTCTCCCTAAGGAGTTCTTATAAACCTTGAATCAGTAAGTAAGAGAATATTAATTGTCATATTTGGAAGGGACTACTTAAGCTTTAAAAATTTTTTTCAAAGATTTAGACAAGTTTTTAGAAGAATTAGAGTCAGGCATACTGAAATGTGCCTGTAATCCTTGAAATTGGAGGCTGGGGCAGGAGAATCCTCAGTTGAAGGTTAGCCTAGACTATGTAACAAGTTCTAGATCACAATGGGGCTATACAATAAGAAACTGTCTAAAATAAAAAATGAATAAATAAATAAAGAAATAGTGGGTAAACCACATATTGATTTCAAGACTTTAGTTTCTAGATTCATATTCATTTTAGATTGTAACAATCCAGAATGAAAGGTTTGTTCATTTAAAATTGGATATGTGAATTAAATTATTCATTTGATGTACTGTAACTGAATTATAAACACATCATTGCATGTATTATATAAATAAATGTACCTATGTGGCAGGATGCCTGCAGCCGTAGCCCTGTGGTATCTGATCCCATCAGATCTCAGAAGCTAAGCAGGGTCGGGCCTGGTTAGTACTTGGATGGATAACCGTCTAGGAACACCAGGGGCTGTAGGCTTGGGAGACAGATGCAGCAACCCACTCCCAACAAAGAATCATTCTGCCATTGAAAACCCTATGAACAGCAGAGAAGCACTGACAATAGTGTTCCATCTATTGTACATAGGGTCGCTATGAGTAGTATACCAACTCCATGGCACCTAGCAACAACAATGTGGCAGGATAAGATTTAATTAAATAAGGTGTCAATCAGCCATACACTACTTATTGGATGGCTTCCTAGGGTAGGTTCTAGCTTTTGTACAACCTGCATATTGAATACAAACTAATTGTTCTGAGAGAAATCATGACTTTCTCATTAAATTGAATTTGTATCTGAGGGCTATTAAGAACTGTATTTACAAATTTAAAAATTTACCCATATGGCAAAGACTCTATTGGTCATCTATTGTTTTTGCCTCATTCCAACTCCCAATCCAGGCCTGATAGCATACTACTTTTCTACTTCAGTCATTGTCAATGAGATTATAAATCAAAATGCCACCCTCCACAAACACTTAGCCAAGTGGAAGAGACAAAAACTAGGCAAAGGTAATTTAGGTGTGTGAATTCTAAGATGTGTTACCCGAGGGTAGAAAAGTGTTAGAACTGTATCAATTTAATAGCTACAAAATAAAAAGACCACCAATTATCTCCTTCTACCTATATATCCAGCTATTGAAAACCCTATGAATAGCAGAGAAGCACTAACAATAGTGTTTCTCCTCTTGTACTTGGGGTCCTTATGAATTGGATACCAACTCAACAGCACCTAACAACAACAACCTATATCCCAAGAACTCTGCTGGTTCTTGCCCTTCTAGAGACTACTTGCTTAATTTTATTTTAGATTATAAAAGTTTAAGTTTACCAGGGTAAATATATCTAGAGCACATACCCAGATCAATTGATATAATTGCAGAAAATGACAAATTCAATGAAATGTGGAATATTAATAATGAGTTACGGCATTAAAATTCAAGAAATGACATTGAGATTTCCATTAACATTGCAGAACTCAAAGTAACCGCCCCAAGGTAATCAGCAGTAAAATAGCTAATTAAGTATTTCCCTGTGGTCACCCAGAACCATGTGTCCACCAAGAGCAAAGCTTTGGGTGGCTAACTGCTGTCACAGAAAACCTTAAAAAGGTCAAATAATTCTGAAGCAAGGTGGGGGAAGTGAATTGTTTCTGACAACATTACATATTTTAAAAGCAAAAGTATGACAAGATCAAATCTTAAAATTCTTACCTTAGGGCACAGACTGAAATTGAAGGTTTTTCTGTGAGTGTGCTAAAAGAAACTCATCTGTCTTACAGCCCTAGGGCTGAGATCACCAAAACAAAAACTCAGAGATTAATTGTGTAAATTGGTGAATTAAAAGGCAGTCAAATTTAAAGTCTTCATTTCTCTTAGTTAAAGTTGAAGCATAGCTAGAATTAATATAGACCTGGCAATTGGACAATTGGTGTGGAGCATATAGGAGAATAAAACCAGTTAAAGAATTTGATCTCCCAAGTCCATATGAAACATCATTTTTGTGGGAAGAATCCATGTTTCTTATGCAGGGAATATTGAATAACCCCTGTACTGAAATCTTATTAGCCAAAATCATGAATATATACAGAGACTGAAATGCAGAATTTGAATGGTGAAGCTAAGAATGAGTCTTAGAAGGATTCATAGGAATTTAAAAATTTATATAATTAAGGCCTGGAAGTAATTTGTAAGATTGAAATTTAACAACACTTAGCCAAGGAAGGGGCTGAGGAACATCATTTTGGGTCAGGCTGCATTTATCAAAATAGTTAACCTCAGAGTTTCTTCATTCTGTGATCTAGTTCAAGAAGCCAGCTGCTGTTCTTGTTTGTTGTTTTGTTAGGTGCCATGGAGTCAGCTCTGACTCATAGCAACCCTGTGTACAACAGATGAAACATTTCCCAACACTATGCCATGCTCAGCATTATTGTTAGTACTTCTCTGCTATTCATAAGGTTTTCAATGACTGATTGTTTTGGTGAGTGGGCTGCCAGGTCCTTCTCACAAGCCTACAGTAGCCAGTATTCCCACATGGTCTCCCATCCAACTACTAATCAGGCCCCACCCTGCTTAGCTTCTGAGATCTGAAAGGATCAGATGCCACTGTGGATATGGCTACAAGCTGTTCTGACTTAGATAAAGCAAAATTAGATTTGATTTGCTAGCTGAAATTGAAAGACCAAGGACCCCTGGCTCTATCTAGAAGAAGCACTGCCACGGACTTTAAGACATTAGAAGGCTAAGTGAGATCATTCATGTGCAATTTGTTCACTCACTGTGGTTTACATATTCACAATGGATTAAAAGATAACCAGATTAAGTGAAAAGTTAAGATCTTCTTTCATATCTGAAAATGAACCAGTTGGCTATTAGAAATGAAATATAATGATGATATTATAGTGATTTCTTTTTTTTCTTGTTTTTTCTTTTCAATATTTAGGGGTTGAACACATGGCCTTTCACATTGCAGGTGCTTCACCACAGCTTTATTTCTTTCTTTAACTTATGACTCAAAAGTCAGGGTCTCACTAAATTACAGAGGTTACCTCAGGCCTGGAACTCACAATCCTCCTGTCTCTGCCTCTTGGTTTCCTGGTATTATAGTCATGCAATGTCTATAGCAATACCATTTTGGCATTCAATCTCATCAGATCTCTGAAGCTAAGCATGATCAGGCCTGGTTAGTACTTGGATGGGAAACTGCCTGGGAATATCAGGCACTATAGGTTTGGGAGAAGGACCTAGAAGTCCACTCCAGAAACAATTAGCCATGGAAAACACTATGAATAGCACGGAAGCACTGACAATAGTGCTAGGCATGGCAGTGAGGTAGTGTTTCATCTGTTGTACATAGGGTAGCTATGAGTTCAGCTAACTTAATAGCACCTAACATCACTACCAACAACAGGTATGCACTGCTGTGCCCCACTAATTGTGATTTCTTGAAGAAAGAGGAAACTATACACATTTTACAACCACAAACATCCTGTACATCTTTCATTAGCCCTCCACAAAGAGATGTGGGTCAATAGCTAGAATAATTTTATACTAGAGAGAGAAATAGCAGAAACTTTTGTAAAGCATTATATATACGAAAAGGTTCAGAGCACCACTGTGGCAATCAAGTAAAAGCAGAGAATATGGGGTTCAAGTGATAGAGCATGTCTGACTCTGACCCCAAACCTATCTCTGTTTTGTTTCATTTTCTCAAATTCCTGAGAGCAATAATCTGAATAGATATTCTTAGGAAATGGCAGAATCCTCCACTGACTATATTTGTTGTTGTTAGGTGCCATCGAGTCGAGTCCGACTCATAGCGACGCTATGTACAGCAGATCGAAACACTTGCCGATTCGGTGCCAGGCAAACCATCTTATTTATGTTTAAGCCCATTGTTGCAGACACTGTGTCAATCCATCTGGTGGAGGGTTTTCCTCTTTTGCGTTGACCTGCCACTCTTCCAAACATGATGTCCTTCTCCAGGGATTGTTCTCTCCTGACTACATGTCCGAAATATGTAAGACACAGTTTGGCCATTTTTGCTTCCAAGGAGCACTCTGGTTGCACTTCTTCTAGGACAGATCTGTTGGTTCTTTTGGCAGTCCATGGTATATTCAATAGACGTCTC
>VMDO01039168.1:0-12889 GCA_007922755.1 Pedetes capensis
GGATTGCCTTGGGAGTGGATTGCCAGGTCCTTCTCCCATTTCTGCGGTGCTGGGAATTGAACTCAGGACCTCAGAGACTGCAGTGCAACACTCTATCAACTGAGCTAAATCCCAGCCCACCTGATTCTAGGTAGGGGTAGCAAATCAACAGGAAGAGCCTGTGACATCTTTTGGGGCCAGAAAACCAGAAAGCTGAGACTCTTGGTCATGTCAACAGGACAAAGGGCCCATCTAAAGACGCTCCCGATGGCCAACATGGAACAATCTGGACACCAAAAGGAAGAATAATGGCAACAGATTTAGGCACGTGGAGTAAATTTTAAAAATCTGAGTTCACGATGATGGGTTTTAATCCCATGAAACAGTGAATCCCAGCATCAGTCTTCAATACACCAGAAACTCATTCAGCAACATGCTGATGAGGACTTTCATATTGGAGGGGCCAGGCTGGCACCATCTGAAGCTATGGGTGAATCGGGCCATTGCTAAAAGTGGGACGAATACAGTTAGAAAGGAGGAATAAGATCTGGTGTTCTATTACACGGTTGGGTGACTACCGTTAACCATAATGTATTATATATGCCAAAATAGCTTGTTGTTATTAGGTACCGTCAAATTGTGTGTGACTCATAGTGACCCTCATAGGGTTAATGGCTGGTTGTTTTGGGATTGCCTTGGGAGTGGATTGCCATGTCCTTTTCCCAGTTTTATGGTGCTGGAGATTGAACTCGGGACCTCAGAGGCTGCAGCGCAGCGCTCTACCAACTGAGCTAAATCCCAGCCCCGAGAACAGGGCCTAAATTGAGTTAATTTATTTTTTTATTTTTTTATTTTTTTGTGGAACTGGGGGTTGAATCCAGGACCTCGCACTTGCATGCTCTGTAAGTGCTGGACCACTGAGCTGCATCCTCAGCCCATTTTTTTACTTTTTGAGACAGCATCTTGCTAAATTACACAGATTGCCTCTGGTCTCGAACCTGCGGTCCTCCTGTCTCTGCCTCCCGAGCCGCTGGGATTACAGGTGTGCACCACTCTGCCCGGTGCCGGTTGAGTTAATTATTAATCATGCCTATGTGATGAAGTCTGCATCAAAATCCCGGAACTACTGGGTTCCCAGAGCTTCTGTTGGTGACCACGTGGAGGTGCTGGAGGCGAGGTGTCCAGAGAGGGCATGGAAGCCCTGGCCCCTCCCCTATGCCTCACCCTCTGCATCTCCTCATCTGGCTGTTCATCCGTCACCTTTGTAATATCCTTTATATAAACTAGTAAATAAGTAAACTGTTTCTTGAGTTCCGTGAAGGCAAATTAATTGAACTTGAGAAAGAGCTCAGGGATTCACCCAATTTATAGCTGCTCCATTAGAAGTTCTGGAGGCCTGGACTTGCAATCAGTGTCTGGGGGGCTGGGGCAATCTTGGGGGTCTGAGCCTGTGGGATCTGGTGGTGACTCACAGTAAACAGTGTCAGAGCCGGTGTGGGGAAAACTCAAACATCTCATTTTGGACGTGTTCCGTGTCGTGAGCACACACAGGAGATAACAGCTCATTGGTTGGTTTTCTCCTCCATAACGTAGGCGCCACCACCTTGCCAGTCACCTGGGATTCTCCTGTTTCAAGCCCGATCATGCTCAAAGTTCCTAACCCCAGAACATCGACTCATTTTTCCTTTCCACCCTTCCCCAGGCAGAACACCCTTGCAGAGTTTCAGCACATTCAGACCGGAAGGTATCTCCTGATCATCTCACGGCAGCCCCTCACTTGCCACCTGAGGAAGCTGAATCCAAACTGTCCTCAGATCATAGCACCAGTGTTTGATCCAGGCGAGGACCTCCCCAGATAGAGGTCCAAGGACAGATCCATATCCCTAGGTGCTTCCTTCCACATGGGGCTTTCTGTTAGAAGGCAGTTAAGCATAATCACCATGGCAAAACAAACAAAAACGTAAATAAATAGGTCACTATTATGCCCTGCTCAAATACACAGTGAAATCCGAATCTCCAGTACGTGAGGATATGAGGTCATTTGGAAACAGAGTTGGCGCAGACATAATTAGTTAACATGAGCTCATCCTGGAGTAGGTGGCTCTGGTCCAGTGTGACTGGTGTCCTTACCGGAAGAGGAGAAGAGACACCCAGGCAGAGGCTGAGATGGAGGCAGAGAGTACGTGCTGTGGCTGCAAGCCAAGGGTCACTGGGCATCAAGAGCCACCACCAGAAGCCGACAGAGGTAAGGAAGGCCCCATCCTGCAGGTTTCAGAGGTGGTGAGGTCCCGCCGACATCTGGATTGAGGACTTCTGGCCTCCAGAACCGCGAGTGCGGATGGTTGAAGCCACTGTTTCTTCTGCTTTGTTACAGCTCCCGTGGAAAATGGGTACGGCTGCTGCAGGGGAGTGGCTTGCTCTGTGGCAGTTACTCGTGGGTGTCTCAGGCAAAGGAAGAGGGCTACCTTTCTGACTTGCTTCTCTCCAAAGTTTCCTGGCCCCTCATATTCTCACGCCTCTATTCCTGGTGACGGAGCCTACCGTGGCCTGAACATTGGGGTTGCCTCTGAGTTGGTGCGCTGGAACCCACAGATGCAATTTGCCTTATACTTGGGTTACATCCTGAGCTGGTTCAATTTGGTTGTCAAACTGACTGGATTGAGGGAAAAGCAAACTTCTAGGTAGGTCTATGGGGCTGGTGTTTCTCTCAGTTGGTAGAGCGCTGCTCTGCAGTCTCTGAGGCTGTGGGTTCGATCCCCAGCACCGTAAAATGGGAGAAGGATGTGGCAGCCAACTCCCAAAGCAATCCTGAAGCAATCGGCCACCGAAAATCCTATGAGGGTCGCCATCTAACAACAACAACAACAGGCATGTCTATGGGGCTGGTGTTTGGCTCAAGTGGTAGAGCGCCGCTCTAAAGTCTCTGAGGCTGTGGGTTCTATCCCCAGCACCGCAGAATGGGAGAAGGATGTGGCAGTCCACTCCCAAAGCCATCCCGAAGCAATCAGCCACCAAAAATCCTATGAGGGTCACTATGAGTCGGAGCGACTCGACAGCACCTAACAACAACAATAGGTAGGTCTACCAGCATGCTTCCAGAGAAGACTGGTGTGAGGTTCCGCAAGTCGCCCTGAGTGTGGGTGGCAGCATTCCCCAGGCTGGGCTGGAGCGGAAGAGTGGAAAAAGGGGGAAGCGCATGCTCTGTGGCTCATACTCCCCCCTCCCAAGCAGGTGCATCGGTTCTGTTGCCTCCTATGGACGGCAGCTTCTGTGGGCTCAAGCCTTTGAATGAGGCTTAGCACCAGCGGCCCCCCACGGAACTTTGGGGCCTTTGGCTTCAGACTGGGACTACATCATTGTCCTCTCTCTGCCTTCTGCTGAAGCTTCCAGCTTCTTGGACATGGCAGCTGTCAGTTTCCCCCGCTCTCCAGCCTGCAGAGGGCCACTGTGGGACTTTTCAGCCTCTGTGGTCTTGGGAGTCAGTCTAATAATGTTGTTGTTGTTGTTAGGTGTCGTCGAGTCGTGTCTGACTCATGGCGACCCTCATAGGGTTTTCAATGGCTGGTTGTTTTGGGATTGCCTTGGGAGTGGGTTGCCAGGTCCTTCTCCCATTTTTGCGGTGCTGAGAATCGAACTCGGGACCTCAGAGACCTCAGAGCAGCGCTCTACCAACTGAGCTAAATCCCAGCCCAATCTAATAATACTCTGTTATAATTATATACATTCCATTAATTCTGTTCTTTGGAGAACCCTGAAAATACACATTCCAATAGCCCATCATAAGTTTAAAAAATCAGAAGTCAAAAATGCATTTGATGCTTGGTAAACCCATCATAAAGTTGAGAAGGTGTAAGCTGGAATCGCCATAAGTCAGGGGCTGTCTATATCAAGAGGTGGGGGCTTTAGGAAGTGATTCAATTCTGAAGGCTCTGCCCTCATGAATGGGATTAATGCCCTTATTAAAGAGGCTCCAGTCAGCTTCCTTTCTCCCTGTTATGTGAGGTCACAGCAACAAAGTATCATCTATGAACCCCTCACTAGACACTGAACTTGCCAGCTACTAGATATTGGACTTCTCAGACTCTAGAACTGTGAGCCATAAATTTCTGTTGCTTGTAAATGATGACCCAGTCTCAGGTATTTTGTTATAGTAGCTGGAATGGACTAGGACAGAGCCCATCAAACTTTTTTCTTTAGCTTGTTCCACTTCTACCTTTTGTCACCTCTTCTCTGGTTAAAGAGTAGAAAGAGAGAGATAAGGAGCAAATATGTAGGATAGCCAAGTGGTTCTGGACAGACACAATAATTTAGATGTCAAAGGATTTCTTGAGCCCAGCTGTGATTAATGGCTTCCAGCTGCACTCGGGCCCGCAAGTGTGGAAACAGACAATACCCATCCAAGTGAGAAGAGCAAAAGCTGCTTATTGAGAACTTGCTATGGCAAGGGAGTCAATCCTGTCACCTTGTTGGGGTTCAGCTCAGGCCCGGCAGAGGTCAGAGCCTTGCCCTGACACCAAGTGGGTATCAGGGACCAACTAAACCGGATTGGTGTAGTGGCCAGAGGTGCCAAAGAAGGACCTTGGGAGACCTTCTGTGGGAAACAGGAGAGGGAAAGTTTATTGGGTTACTCCCCAAGTGGGGTGCAACCAGCAAGCCGCCCCTGTCAAGTGCTCAAGTGCTAGCTCTAAGACTGCAGGCTCACTGATATTACAGCTATAAGCAATTAGAGTTCTGCTGGGCTGGAGGTCCGGTGGTCTTGACTCTTGAAGCTCGCCTTCTCTGCCTCCTCCTCCCCAAGGATGGGAGGAATTGGGGGGCTCTTTGTGGCTTGCTTGTAGCCTTCAGCCCTTCGGGGCCCCTGGTCTTGACATGTCAGCTTACTTGAAGAGCTTCTGCTGGATTGGGGAGCACTGGATCAAGGTGATGGGGTCCAGACAGCAGTTGAGGGATGGTGAGAGATGAAGGGTGAAGGGGGTCTGGGAGCCCTGCTTATATAGGGTCCTGGAGAGGGACCTGTACTAGGGTTAGCCATTCAGGGCACATTCCTGACAGGTAAAGCAGGTGAACTGTCATACTTGCCAGGTAGGGGCAGTTATTTAACTAGGGTGCTAGAGGTAGCCAATCAAAATTGAGGTAGTTGAGGCTGGTCAGGGTGGTCAGGGGCCATCTTTGTTCACTCGATGGGAGGGGTAGGAGTGAGTGAGTGGAATGTGGCCCTGGGGTCAGCTAAAGGCCAGTCCCTTAGTCTAGTATGAGGGACCCTAGTTATGGGGTGCATTTAAAAAATCCCCAACATCACCTGTATCCTGGCAGAGACTGAAAGGCAGGCAGAGGAGGGGAGGCCTCACCTGCACCCAGATTGGAGGCTATGGGCCCCTGGGAGCTGAGGCAGGAAACCAGGAAGCTGGACAGCTATGTGCTGCCTAAAAGGAGCATATTTGGCATTCTCTGGTTGGTCCTGAGCTAGAAACAGGGACAAAATCTGAGAACAACAAACAGCTGCCAGTATTAGCCACATCCCAGCCATATGGGCTGATGGCTGCAGGAATTTGTTGTGGCGGTGGTTTTTGTTTTTCTTTTTGTTGTTTTGTTTTGGCCTCCTGGGCTGCTTGCTGTAAGCAGTGAGTAGCTGGCTTCTCGGGCTGATCGCTGCAGAGTTCTGACTTTCTATGTGGTCTGGCCACTGTCATTTGCACATCTGGTCTCTCACAAGCTGGTCATTTGTTAGTTGAAGAATAATCATTAGCTACTCCATATAAAGAAACCAAACTGGCCTTGGCTGGGAGGCGAGTTCTCCCTAGAGCCAGAGCAGTGTGGTAGGGCAGCGGTCCCAGGGCTTGGTAGTATATGGTGCTGTGTTGGAATAGAGTCTCTGGGCCCATCAGAAAAGATCCAGAGCTCAGAATGGAGAGAATCAAAGGAGGCAACTCTCTCCCCTAGGGTCTCCCGGACCTTAAGTCTCCAACTAATTATGAGAGCTGTTCTCTAAATTAGGGGTGTGTGATAATACTAGTAGCAATGAAATCTACTTGGTTAATTAGAGAAAAAAAATTCCATCAATTCAAGAGCAGCAGTCTGATAGGACTCCTGACGGAAAGTTCTCTACCAACTTTCCATTAGAATATCGCCTCTGCCCCATTCTCTCCACTGTCTCTCAAAAGTGATACAAGGGTCCGGGTTCTGAGGAGGCCCTGAGGTGGACCTTCTGACTCAGAGTTTTGGGGGTGGTGGGGGTGGGTCAGCAAAGGAAATGCATAGTCTTCTAAACAAAGCTCCTATTGGAAAAGATGCAAGGATGTTTTGTGGGGGCAACATTTTCAGCTTTATTTTCTTTTGAAGGGCTGTGTGCAGGCCCAACAACCACGACCTCACACAGACATCCTCGCCTCCTCCCACCTACAGTCCCGGGCTTTCGTGAGCTGTGTGCTTTCTTTTAGCACCAAAGGTGTTGTTTGATGAGTCAGTTCTTTGGAAAACATCATTGCAACAATTATTAAGGCAGATTCCCCAAAGACTAATTTTACTGCTGGGGTATAGCCTATACTGTGGAAGACTTAGGGTTGTTTCTGACTGCCGCTGTGAATATTGATTAGGAATCTGTTCCCAATGTCTTATGAAGCTTCTTTCTGTTTCTTTTTATGAAACCAATGCTTGCCATCCATATATTTTTGGTAAGGTATGGAAATTAGTACTTATATGGAGGATAAATAACTTAGGGCAATTTCAAAACAAAGGATCTAGAAAAGAAAATAACATACTGAGCTGTTTATAGGACTGACGTTTGTATGTTTTTTATTTTATTTATTTATTTATTTATTTATTTATTTTTGAGACAGGATCTCACTAAGTTATACAAGCTGCCTATAGCCTTGAACTTGCAATCCTCCTGTCTCCACCTCCCGAGTTGCTAGGATTAAAGTCATGTACCACCATGCCCGGCTCTGACGGATTTTTGAACTGGATGTCACTTTATTGAGATGTCATCCAATGTAGTTAATCAAGGTTTCTTAAACTCACTGTGATTGAGATTTTAAGCCAATTATTCCTTTGTTGCTGGGGATATTCTGTGCTTAGGAAATGTTTTGTAGCATCTCTGGTTTAGCCAGTAGAGCAGAAGACTGCCTTTCCCCTTGGACATGACACACTGCATATTCCCAGAACAGCTGGCCCAAATCCTTAATTTTGGACACAAGAAATGAAGGCTCAGAGTGGGCAGGTGATGTGGCTTAGAATGAGGACACAGACTATGATCTTCTACTGCCATTATCTGGACTATTTTTGTGAAAACAAACCGCAAGAAACCCTGCTGGCTAGGCTAGTGTTCCTTGGCTCCTCACTTGTCTTTGCACAGAGCTCTGGGTCAGATCTTCACAGTAACGCAATCACTACTGGGAAACTCAGCTTGTGCCATTTCCATTATCTCCCATTTGCTTAAGAACAAGAGATTTCTGTGAAATTTCAGTGATCCTCACTGAACTGATTCTAAATGAAGCATATCAGGGGGACCTATCTCTCTTTGGGGTGCTAAGCATGCAATATTATCAATACACTGTTAGAATCAATACTGATGTTAATAATAAGCATTTGATTTTTTTTCTTGCTGTAAATGCCCCTTGTGTTACTAATTTTTCTGCAGCACTGTTGTCAGGGAATGGGGTGATCTGATTCCCTGACTGGTGGCTACGGAGCCCTCCCTTATGGCTCTGGCTACTTTGAGCAAAGGAACTGTTATCCAGCCAAGCCACCCTCACACCAGCACCTGCCCATGTGAACACTCCACAAACATCTGAAGGAAGCTGTGGAACTGCAACTGTTTGCTGCAACTCCATGTCCTGGAGGTGTAGCCCCAGCCATGGCTGTTTCAAACATTTGCAGTTTACGCTGGACTTTTTGATATCACAAGCCTCAGGGAACTCTAGATGCTCCTGTAATCAACCCAGGCCAGGGTGGGAGCACATCCTAGCAAGCTAGTCTATTGTGATTGGGTAAAAGGGGCTGTTGAGATTAGGTAGAAGGGATTGCCACGATGGGTGCAAGGGGATAATGTTGTAGTTGGGGTAAGCACAAACTGGTATTTGCATGATGGAATTGTGACTGATGCAGATAATTCCCTCTCTGGCTATATAAACACGCTGCTCAACTCACTGGGGTAAGATAGAGCTGGGGGACACCCCCTGTGCTTGCTCCCCTGGTGTTTCAACAACAGACCCAATGAAAGTCTCTCTCTGGTGGCCTTTCTGCCTACCTAGATAGTGGCTGAGCTGGTACATGAAAAAAGAAGAAGAGGCAGCCACAGAGGACAGCAGAGGGAGGATGACGAGGCAGCAGCACCACCTCTTGTGGCCTCATTGGTGGAAGGCACCCAAGTAAGTGACACCTGGGAGCTTTTCCTGCTGCTCAGCTAGACAATGCATTAAATTCCCCTCCTCCCAGTTCCAGAACCCTGACAGTGGATGGTTGTCTGGAGCAAGGACCTTGTAACCACAGGCTTCCCCAGCCAGTGGGCAGCTGAGGGTGGCTCTGCCCCTCTGCTTCTGACCTGCAGTCATGGCCAGGGACCACCAGTTAGAGCAGACAGTGGACATCCTGCAGCCACAAGGCTCCTCCTACCAGTGGGGAAGTCAAGGGCAGCTCCGCCCCACTAGCATTCAGCTCTAACAGCAACCATGGGGGAGGGAGCCTCAGGAGCTGAGGTGTTAAAGGGCCAGACTCCATTATCCCATAGTAAGACAGCAGGACTCTCCGTAGCGGCTTTTTAAAGCAAAAGGCAAATGGAAAAGGGCATTGACAGAGGCAGCAGAATTAAGAGACAGCTGAATAGTTCCAGAAGGGTGGCCAGGGTGCAAAGAAGAGGGACTGCAGAAGTGGAAAGCTGAGGCTGAAGAAAGACAGCAGCCTATGAAGAGCCAGAAAGGGGAAGCTTCAGGCCCTGGCCACTGGGAAAGTTCCAGGGAGCTATCAAGGCTTTGCGGGCCAAGCATCTCAGATGCCCTGGACCTGGGAGCCGTGACACTCACAGGCTGTCAAGGCTTAGGGTCCCGATGCCTAGGTAACACTAGGTGCTGTTCAGGGCTGAGGGTTCCCAACTTCTCAGCCTACACTGCAGCTGTACCACTTGACAGACCATCAGGGCTGAAGGGTCCCACTTCTCAGCATCCTATGGGCTATCACACTAAGGGGTGTCTCCTGCTCCTGCCACCCTAACTGTTGCTGCCACTGATCCCTGCTGCCAAGCACTGAGACACAACTGACAACTGCTGCCTGACACCAGCACTCAAAATGCTCCTGCCTACACGTGATCTCTATCAGGGTAGAGCCTAGGGCTCCCAGCCAGCTCATTGGCAACATTGTTGTTGTTGTTAGATGCCCTCCAGTCCTGCTCGACTCATAGCGACCCTTATAGGGTTTTCAATGGCTGATTGTTTTGGGATTGCCTTGGGAGTGGGTTTCTACGTCCTTCTCCCATTTTTGTGGTGCTGGGAATCAAACTCGGGACCTCAAAGACAGCAGAGCAGCGCTCTACCAACTGAGCTAAATCCCAGCCCCGTTGGCAACATAAGTAACCAAAATGTTCCTCTCAAACTCACACTTTCTTTTGAGAAAATGTCTGTTTCTCCTTCTATTCCCCGGTGAAAAAAAAATAAATTCCTTGGCCCAGACGCAGAGGGCTTTTGCACACTTGATTCTTTTCCATGGCGCCGGTGAGGGGTGGCTGATGCTTGCCATGCAGTAAATCCATACACACCTTTTGCTCCTTTGATCGCTGGGTATCAAGTTCACTTCATGAAAACACCTGGTTTTATTTGGGACCTTTTCTTCTGGTCAGCACATTCACCGGCCTGGGCGTGGGGTGTCAGTTCGCATAGTTGAAACCCCGTGGTCCTGTCGTTTGCCATTTACTTGCTGTGTTGACAAGCAAGCATCGGGGAGATCCTTGGTGAATGAAGCCAGGCTTTGGGACGCTCTACTCAGGACTCGGGGTTGGGATGTAGCTCAGTTGGTAGAGCACTGCGCTGCAGTCTCTGAGGTCCTAAGTTCAATTCCCAGTACCGCAAAAATGGGAGAAGGACCTGGCAACTCACTCCCAGGGCAATCCCGAAACAGTCAGCCATTGAAAACCCTATGAGGGTTGCTATAAGTCGGATACCGACTTGACGGCACCTAACAACAACAACTCGGGACTCAGACTGCTGTGAGCCACCGTCTCTGGTCCCTGGGAGGCTCCCTCACCTACAGGCTGCTCAGAGTCCCTGGGTAGGCTTGTCTCGGATTCTGACACTCTGCAGAGCGGCTGTCACTGAGCTCAGAGGCTTGTGGCCAGGAAAGACCAGCAGAGCCAGCAAATTGTTGGTGACATCCAGCTCACCTCGATCCATGTCAGTATGTCAGTGACAAAATCCTCAACCTGACCCTCCCTCGGGGCTGCGAGGGCTGCCTGATGGGACAGACGCTCACCTGTGGCCAGTGCCTATCACTGTGGTGACCTGCAACTCCAGATGACGACTTGGGAACGCTGCTGACGCCACAGGGCAGCTCAACACCTTCGCCTGCTTACGTTCTCACCAGCTAAAGCAAAAGTTGCAGCTGCTGCCAGTCGGCAGGCAACAGGATCCACGTTTCCAAATCGCGAGATTCCTCCTTGCAGCCAGGTAGCCAACTTGCTGTCAGCTTTGGGGACAACCCAGAAGTATCCATTGTCCCAGTGAAGACTGGGGTGGAAACAAAGTCAAGTTGACGGAGTGAAGAAGTCCTGGTCTTGACCTCCGGAGGCCTCACTGCGCTCTGATCTTTCCTGCGAAACACTGCATCTGCTGCCTTCGCCCCAGAATCGTGCGCATGCGCAAGCCAAGCATTCCCATGGACACGGTAAATCTGCTAAGGAGGCCCCGCCTCCCGCTGCTCATGTGCAGCATGGGTCGCTATGACAGCCTGGCTGAGAGTCTCAATTCCCCTTGTGACTCTGACATCTGTAAGAGTCCAGCGTGTAGCTTGGCATCTGGGGGGGCCTCGTTTTCCTTGTGACCCACAGGGGTGTAAGACATGGTGGCCCTTCCATGGCTGCCCGTGGTCTCTTAGATTCTGGCGGGTAAGCCCAAGAAGCCACACCTCCTCTCGAGAATCTGGCCAAGGCCTCAAGTCCGCTCACTCGGCTTCCGGGACTGTGGCGCGCTTGGCCACAATGGGCTGTAGGTTCGATTGTAACCCAAGTGCTTTTATCCTAACGGAAGGAAATGATGCCCAGACAGCCCGAGCAGCCTCCTTGGGCTTGGGCATGGATGTCCTTAGAGCCTGGGTCACAGCCCCAGCTTTCTATTCCAACCGGTCTTCCTACCAAGACAAACACAGCCAACCCAGTACTCACAACGAAGGCAGCCGGGTGGGAGCAGAGCAGACCCTGCTACCAAAGGGTCCATGTGCAGAGGAGTTAGAACAAGCAAAGGCTGGGCAATGAAGTCCTGGCCAGAGACTCAACAGGGCACTGCCCTGATTCTCGTGAATGCAACGTGAAGACAATGAGGCGCTGGTGACTGACAGTCTGGAATTTCCCCTGCATGTCCCAGGGGCCATTTGGATGGTGCATCTGTTTTTGTTTTTTTTTTGTTGTTGTTTTTGTTTTTTTTATGTGGTACTGGTTGTTGAACCCAGGGCCTTGCACTTGCATGCTCTGCAAGTGCTGGACCAGTGAGCTGCACCCCCAGCCCATTTTTTGACTTTTTGAGACAGCGTCTCACTAAGTTTCACGCAGACTGCCTCGAGTGGTCTTGAACTTGCAATCCTCCTACCTCCACCTCCCCAGCCGCTGAGATTACAGGCGTGTGGCACTGTCCCCAGCGTTCTGCATCTGGGTTTTGAGAGCAGCTGGCCAGAGGTAACTGGGACCAATTAAGGTTTCAGGGGACTGAGCACTGGTCTGTGCCAGGGGGAGCTGGCGGCACACGCCCTTGGACCCGTCTGCGCTGATTGAAGTACCGTGTACCTGTCCTGCCTGGTACAGCAGCGCAGAGCCACATGTGGCTATGGACCCTTGAAATGTGGCTGTGACACTGTGGAATTGCACTTTACGTTTTATCTATCTTTAACCAATTCACAAGGGCTGGGATTTAGGTCAGTTGATAGAGTGCTGCTCTGCAGTCTCTGAGGTCCCAATTTTGATTCCCAGCACCACAAAACTGGGAGAAGTATGTGGCAATCCACTCCTGAGGCAATCCCGAAACAATCAGCCATTGAAAACCCTAAGAGGGTCGCTATGAGTTGGACACGACTTGACGGCACCTAACAAAAACAAGAAACTGGTCAAGGAGATCTCAGAGCCTCTTGTCCCTCTGTACCCTTATGGTGGGCTAGGGTTTGGCTCAGTTGGTAGAGTGCTGCTCTGCAATCTCTGAGGCCCTAGGTTTGATCCCAGCACTGCAAAAATGAGAGGAGGACCTGGCAGCCCAGTCTCGAGGCAATCTCAAAACAATTAGCGATTGGTAACCCTATGAGTAGCAGAAAAACACAGCATAGTGCTGGGTACAGCACAATGTCAAGGAGTGTTTCACTTTGTTATACAGAGTCGCTGTGAGCTGGACCTAACTCTATGGCACCTAACAAGAACAACAACAAACCCTTATGGCAGCACCCTCTAGCCTCTGCCCAGCTGAGAATCAGCAGCTCCTGAAGCCATGTCCTGCTTCTGCCCTTACAATAGCTGTTCTTGCCTCTGCAGCTCCCTCTCTTGGCAGCTGGGGCCAGCACCTACAGCTGAGATCTTTGATCCTTTACAGTACTACTTCCAAGTTGACAAGCATGGCTGTTCAAACCTCGTGCCCGTCTTTCATGCTTCATTTTAATTGCTGAGTTTTGAGAATTCTTTGATTATTCTGGATACACATCCTTTTTTATTTTTGTGATTTGTAAATGCACTCTC
>VMDO01039169.1:0-12886 GCA_007922755.1 Pedetes capensis
GGAGGGGAGAGGTCAGTCCCGGGCCAGGGGCACAGAGAGGACCAGGGCAGCGTGGGGTCCCCAGGCCCAGGGCCTCGGCTGTGTCCCGCCACAGATCCCGTATTCTGAGTCTGAACCCTTTCCTCTCCTGGCTCCAGCCCCATCTTGTGAGCCCAGATCTGGGGGCCTTGGCCGGCTCTGCCCCTGGCCTGCCTGGCTTCTCCCCCGTGGTGCCCCGAGGCGGTTCCCAGAAGCCTCAGCCCCCTGGGCCTTCCTGGTGGCCAGGTTCCCGGAGCTGACCCAAGGCTGCAGTTCCTGGAAGAAGCTTCCTGGCGGCTGCCTCCCTCCTTGGCGGCTCGGGCAGGGCGAGGTCTGCTGGAGGCGCTGGGGGTCAGGCCACGCGCACTGAGGAGCGTGACCCATTGGCCACTCGGAGAAATGAGAGACAATGACACTGTATGGGACCTTAGTGAGACTTCCTTGAGGCCTGGGGCAGGGGCTGCTCAGGATGGGAGGTGACATGGGCTGGACGTCCCCCCAGAACTCAGGCGGAAATGTCGCCCCTTTGTGAAGAATGCAGAGTGCAGCCAGCTGCGGCCGAGGGGGCGAGGAGGTCATGGGGCTCTCTGGGTCACCTGGCGCCAGGATGGGTCTCTCTCTGGGGGTCATCCATCTTGCCATGGGGTGTTCTGCGTCACCTGGGATCCTGCAGAGTCCCCGCCAGTCGGGAGCCCCTGACCAGAGGTAGCCCCTCGCCCCTGGGCCGAGGAACCCTTTACTCTGTCTGATCACCCGTCTGTGCAACAGTCGTGGACCGCGATGCCGCCATCATGAGTCCCTTTTGCCTCATCTCTGAAGGGTGGCGAACCCACAACAGCCTCCCCACGAGGGGCCAGGCTCCCTACCACTGCCCAGACAAGAAGCTCAAGCCACGCCCCTCTGGGCAGCCGTGGGTCAGGGACCATTCCTGCCATGCCTGCCTGCTCCCCAGTCCCAGGCACGCCTGGCACTTTCCAGTGTGCCAGGCTTTGTCTCTGCCGTGCCCTTCATGCCCCAGAACGCACCACCCGCTCCTGTGGCTGAAGTCTACCGTCCAGACACCGCTGGCCCCAGGACTCTGCTGCTGTCTCCCAGCACTTTGTTTTCTTAGGCATCAGTGCCAAATTCCACGGGCTGCAGGGCCAGCAAGGGCGGTAGGGGGCCTGGCTAGGTCCAGCCAGCTGCGTGACTCAGGCACCCAGAGCCACAGGCTGGATGGTCTCTGTCCCCAGTGCTCCCATGGCTTCACTCACCTCCGTGGGGGTTGAAGCTGGCCTGAGCCCAGCAGCTGGGGTCGGGGTGGGGGGGGACCTTAGCTCTGGCCAGTGGGTGGCCGAAGCTCTGGCTCCTGCGGCGCAGGGTATGGTGAGCGCCTGCGGGAGGCAGCTGTTCATCCTGCGCTGCCCTGGGCAGGGCCTCCTTCCCGGGTGCAGAGGCCACCAACACCTGCCCATGGATGGTAGCCCTGCGAGGCCGCGGACTGCAGCTCAGGGACCCATGACACCCAAAGCCCTGCTCAGCTGGACCTGGCCTGCCCTCCCGCAGCCTGAGCCCAGCCTCCTCCCATCCTCTCTGTCCCCTCAGCTGTCTTTCCGGGAGGACAAATGTTGTTAGGTGCAGTCGAATCAGGCCCGCCTTATAGTGACCCTCATGGGGTTTCCAATGGCTAATTGTTTCAGGATTGCTTTGGGAGTGGATTGCCATTTCCTTGTCCCATTTTTATGGTGCTGTGGATCAAACCTGGGTCCTCAGAGACTGCAAAGCAGTGCGCTACCAACTGAGCTAAATCCCAGCCCCGGGAAGGACAAATAGGTCATTTTATTTCTGGCAGAAGGAGGATGGAGCAGCTGACACCCTGAAAAACTGAGGAGTTGAGGACCAGACACCCACCCTCCCACCCACGCAGGGGCTGTGGGACCCCACGCTGGAGCCAGGACCTCCCCGGAAGCTCCTGGCCTCCAGGCACAGCAGGAGACTGGCTGGGGGTGTTGGAGGCTGGCAGTGCCCTTCCTGGAGCAGTGAGGGGGCCCCTCCTGGCCCTGGTGCCCCCCAGTACCACCTGCCCATGTTGCCGGGCTTCAAATCCTTCCCCATGGCACCTGCTTTCAGGCTGAGTCTGGGACACCAGGTACCTGTGTGCTCTCTGCCGCCCTCAACTTCCTTGCTGCTCCGTGTATGCACAGGGGCTGCGGGGACTGGGAGGTGAAATCAGGGGTCCTGTGGCTGGGGTGGCTACTGCTGAAGAGCAGGGTGCAGAGCAAGGAGTCGGGGAGCCCTCCTCCTGGGGCTCACTGATCCTTCACAGGGGAAGAAGGACAAGAAACTGCTGCAGGGCTGGGATTTCCTGGCGTGGAGGCGCGGATGTCCTCGGCATGACCCCAGCAGGGTCAGTCCCTGTGGCCACAACGCCGTGGGGTTGGACTCATCCTGGGACGTCCACTCTTTCTTAGGTTGCAGGAGAAGGCAGCGGGGCCCCGGAGGGGCCAGGCGGTTCCCTGAGCTGCCCTTTGTGGAGCTCAGGCGCGCAAGGTCCCTAGGGAAGCCAGTGCTGAGGGCCAGTGCTGCCCCCTGGTGGCGGAGAGCGCCCAGTCTTGCGCTGCTGGGCTTCTTGGGTGATGGCTGGCGTCTCCGACACTCAGTCCAGCAGCCACTGTTGGGTGGACCAGGAGCTGGTTTCGCGTGAGGCCTCCTTGGTGCTGCTGGGTGGACGGGGCCCCGAGTAGGCAGGCTCCTCCGGGGCGCTGGGACGTGCTGGCATCTCATCCCCCTTCGGACCAGCCTTCCGCCCGTCTTCAGAGAGGACCCCGCGTCCCCCAGCCTGGCCTGGTTGCTGGACAGCGGGGAACAGACCCCAGATCTGAATCCCGATCCCTCCACGTGACCCCACAGCCCGCCTTTCACCTTTTTATAGCCGGAGAAACGGAGGCTCCTGAGGGTGGAGTGGCCGTCTCAAGCACTCAGTGTCAGAGGGTCACCCCGTCCCTTGCCTCGGTGGTCCTGGGCAGACGCCCTCCTGGGGTGACCCATGTTGCAGGCACCCAGGAGGGAGCTGGAGGCCCCACGAGCCCGGGGCAAGTCCTCGCTGTCCTTGGAGACTGCGAGCCTCTGTCCCCCAGGGAACCAGAGCACCAAGACCCACCCCCCAAAGGGCAGGCAGAGGGGGTGCCCGCCATTGTGCTCGGCTCCCCAAGTGTCCACAGCTGAGTGCCTGGGACGTGAACAAACATGTCCTTAGATGGCAAGAGGGCCCACAGTGTGATGGAGTTAAGGGCCCGGAGGTGGGACACGGTCCCGGGGTCCAGGGGCCCTGAGGGTCATCTCGGGGGACCTTGTCAGAGGGAGGCAGGGGCGTCAGTGAGAGAAAAGATGTAACATGGAAGCAGGGAAGACTGAGGGGGAAGGAGAGACGGACGGGAGGGGACGATCTGAGGTGCCATGACCTGCGGGTGCCCGGGCCTGGCTTTGAGATGGAAGAAGGCCGGGCCCAGGAGCTCAGTTGCCTCTGCTGTTGTTGTTGTTAGGTGCTGTGAGTTGAGTTCTGAGGTGTGCCCATAAAGTTCTAGGGCCAAACTCTACCTTTGACTGCTAGAAAACAATTCCCATTGATGCAAAACCTCAGGAAATCTGTGATTTGCAAAAGAAAAGTAACAATACCTGTTTCTTTGCTTCAATTTGTGAAAGATTTTAGATTTCCTTTTCTCTGTGACTAAATAAACTTGGACCTTATTTTTCACACTTTATTATTTTTAAACATAGCGACCCTCATAGAGTTTTCATAGGGATTGCCTTGGGAATGGATTGCCAGGCCCTTCTCCCATATTTGCGGTGCTGGGAATCGAACTCGGGACCTCAGAGACTACAGCGCAGTGCTCTACCAACTGAGCTAAATCCCAGCCCCAAGTCGCCTCTAGGAGCTAGAAAAGGCGGGAAACGGAGCTTCCCAGAGACTGGAGAAGGGCCCAGCCCTGCCGACAGGTGGGACTTCAGCGACCTTTCCTATCAGCAGAACTGTCAGGGGACGGACCTGCTGTCCCAGGCTGGTGGGTGGGTGGCTGTGTTCGGCAGTGATGGTCGCGGCCCCTTTGCACTGTCTCCACGGCCAGCCAGCGCTGCCCAGGCTCAGGCTGGGGGAGGAGGTGCTGGCGGGGCTCGGATGCCAGGATGGGGACGCTGAGGACATCCGCAGGGGCCGGGTGGCCGGGGCAGGTGCAGCCCTCAGCTCCACCCAGCCGGCTGCACCCTGCCCCATCTGGCCTGCCTGCCAAGTGCTACCCAGCAGGAAGTCCTAGAATGTTCTCTTTGGACACGCTTCCTCGATTCTTGGGTAACTTCCTGATGTTGAACTTCTGGGTCCAAAAGCAAGGCTGCTCCTGCCCCCCAGAAGGTGGACGCAGGGTCCCCACTGGGGAGCCACATGGGGCTGGTGGCTAGGGGTTTTGTGGCTCTTTTTTGGGCTGGGGTGTTTGAGCTGCTTTAGTAGGTTGGTCCTGAGTTAGGGGCACCTGTGTGTCGTCCCAACAGAGTCAAAGGACAGTTGCTTCTTCCATCTCTACCCAGAGCTGGATTAGCTAGGTGACTGTGCCAGGGCATGAGGTGGCGGCATGGCATCCGCCATCTGCCCTTCTTGCCTGCGACCTCGCCAGCCAGCTGGCCAGCCCAGCGCGGATTGCTCCCAGCCCCACTCTACAGGGGACCCTGAGGCTCAGAGGAAGGGACCTGGCCCACATTACACCGCTGGAGCCAAGCCCAGGCCACCTGAAGCCACAGGGCTCTTCCCGCAGCCCCATGCTGCCCCCTAGAGGCGGGTTTGCTGTCCCGAAAGTGCTTAGTGGGCGGGGAAGCACCAGCATGATCCGGAGGGACAGACGCCGCTCTGCAGCTCCAGGGTCAGGTGGGAGTGGGAGCCACCCGCCATGAACCAGGGAGCACGGATGGTGTGGAGCACTGCAGAGCCAGCTGTGGCTCAGGGCAGCCGGGAGCTGGAGCCCCTGGTTGGGGATGCGGGCCCGGTGTGAGGTGATTGCCCGAGAGACTGGAACCCAGCTGCAATTCATATCAATTAGAAGCTGTGGCAATGAGGGCTTTGTCTATTTATTCCATGACAATTTGTTGAGTCCTGCTGTGTGCTGGGGCTGGGATTTAGCTCAGTGGGTAGAGTGCTGCGCTGCAGTCTCTGAGGTCCCGAGTGCAATTCCCAGCACTGCAAAAAATGGGAGAAGGACCTGGCAATCCACTCCCAAGGCAATCCCGAAACAGTCAGCCATTGAAAACCCTATGAGGGTCGCTGTGAGTCGGATACCGACTCAACAGCACCTAAAAGCAACAACAGTTGTGTGCTGGGCATCGAGCCAAGACAGCCTCACGCAGGGAGGCAGGCAAGCCAGGGAGGAGACAGGCAAACACCTGATAACTGTGAATAGCAAGATTGTTTCAAAGAGCAAGGAGAGATGGGAAGGGACGGAAAGGGGTTGTCATGGAGACAGAGGCAGGGCTGCCAGGGGGTTAGGAGGCAGTCAGGCTAAGACCAGCTCCAGTGGAAAAGCACTCTAGGGAGACGGGTCCACACATGCAAAGGTCCTGAGGCAGGAAAGAGTCTGGCGTGTTTGAGAGACATCATGAATATCCATGTGGCTAGCACAGCGGGAAGAGGTGCACTGGATGGCAGGCAGGGGTCCGTGTGGAACAAGTAGGGATGAGTCGTGTGGACACGACCTCGAGGCCTAGAAGGTCTGCAGAGTGGCTCTTGGGAAGTGCAGATCGGGGTGGGGCCGTCCCAAGGAACGCAATCATTATCTTTCACCTTGCAGAAGTAAGTTGATCAGTATTGAAATTCCCACCAGAAAGATGCGATTTGCTTCTCAGATCTGACCTTCTCCAGGCACCTGCTCGCTTTCTCCTGCTGAAACAAGTGTTTTTAAAAATGCAATTTTTGACAATGCAGGATTTTGCTAACACGTGGCTCCTCTGTAGTGCAGCTGCTGATGCCTATCCCTGGTGTCTCTGTTCCCTCCCCAGCCCCGAGTGGCACAAGCTATCAGCCTGAGGTCCCCTCTCCTAGATCCCAGGGTGTGGAGTAGAGCAGGCTACCCACTGCCCCCTACACAGCCCCAGATGGGCCCTCCTGCCCCCATCACCTCCTAATCCACCACAAAAGCTGTGAGCCTGTGCTGGGCCCAAAGGTTGGAAAGACGAGAGGGGACGGAGCGCGGGACAGGAGAAACCTCAGATTCACGTCAGACGCCGCTGTTGCCAGGAAGAACCTCAGCTCTTGGCGACCCCATGCGTGGCACCTCAGCTCCTGGCGACCCCGTGTGTGGCATGCCCCAGTGGTAGGAGCTAGGACTTTTCAGGCAGGATCAGGGAAATGGGGCCTGGAAACTGGGAGCCACGGAGGCAAGATGGTGACCAGGTGACTGATTAAGTCAGATCACATCAGTTTCTGTTCTGGTCAGACCACATAAGTTTCATTTCCTTGAGTCCCATTTGTCTAAGAAAACCAAGTCCCATGCCCTGGCACAGTTACCTAGCTAATGCGGCTCTGGGTGGATATGGAAGAAGCAACTGTCCTTTGACTCCGTTGGGGTGGCACAAAGGTGCCCTTAACTCAGGACCAACCTACTAAAGCAGCTCGAACACCCCAGCCCAAGAAAGAGCCACAAAACCCCTAGACACCCAGCCCCATGTGGCTCCCCAGTGAGGACCCCTCCGTCCACACGGAGGCTCCATCTATCCTCTCAATAAACCCAGTTGCTCTTGCTGGCCTTGGCTGTCTGCCCGTTTATGCCTTGGGTCCTGGCGCCCCGGCACCTGAGGGAAACCCCAGTCTCACCATGATGACCTTCGGGAAGCCGCACAACTGTGATGAACCAGGGAGCACGGATGGTGTGGAACACTGCAGAGCTGTGGCTCAGGGCAGCCGGGAGCCGGCACCCCTGGTTGGGGATGCGGCCGGGTGTGACGTGATTGCCCGCGAGCCTGGAACCCAGCTGCAATTCATATCAGCGAAAAGCTGTGGCAACGAGGGCTTTGTCTATTTATTCCACGACAATTTGTTGAGTCCTGGGGATGGCTGTCACAGCTGAGGAAACTGAGGCACGGGGACTCATGGGCCTGGAGCCCTGCCCAGGGCCGTTCCTGGGAGGCTGGACTAGAGCCACGTCGCCCGCCATCCCCTGACGTCTAGGAGGCAGAGAGCCCTTCAGATCCACTCCCCCTTCCCTCCTGGCCTGGGCCCTCCAGCCCTGGTGGCTGCCACCCACACTCCCTCTGCTGCAGCCCAGTGGCTGCTCCTTCTCATGTTTGTCCTCAAAGCCGGACCCCCTGGGACCGCAGCTCCCCTGGCTGCAGAAGGATCTCAGCAAACGTCTGGTGGACCTGACTTTCTTGTGATGATTTTCTTCCTTGAAGATGGTGCGGTCCCTGCAGGCAGAGACCCCGCGCCAGGCCCCTGCCCACGCTCTCCCCAGCACGGGGCAGGGGCTCATAGTGTGCTTGGTGTATGAGGGACTGAGGGACTGAGGGAGCACACATGTGAGGCACCCACCCGACCCGAGACGCAGGGTCTGTCTCGTCTCATCTTTTCAGAAGATACCAGGAGAGGGTGGTCAAAGCTTGAGGCCCTGCCTCTCCGCCGCGGGGTCAGTGGGGCCCTTATCTGTGACCCAGCAGCTGCACTACAGCTGTGACCACAGCAAGGATGCCTCATACAACTTCTGGGTTATGTCCTCTGCTCTGTCTTCAGACCAGCCTCAAGGGTACCTCCGCCTTCTTCCAACTTCTTTCCACTTTGCCTTGGCTACCAGGAAGCTCCCACCAGTTTGAGCCACCGAGGGCTGCACTAGCTCCCCTTGGGCCCTGGGGAGCTCCCTCCCCTCCCCCTCCCTGGGACTTCCTTTCATGGCCTGCCATGTTCAAGGCTGCAGAGAGAGGATCAGGACAGGAGGGACAGGCCTTGCTGGGAAGGGGGAAAGGGGCAAAGGCAGGAGGCCCCACCCCCTTCCGTGGGCCAGTCCTTGGCACCCTTGATTGCCCACCTGGGCCTCCCCGTACCTTGGGGAGCCAGCTCCAGAACCGGTCAAGGACTTGCAGATAAGATCTCGCCAGATAAGGGCCCCATTGACCCCGGGTTGGAGAGGCAGGGCCTCGAGCTTTAACCACCCTCTCCTGGCATTGTCACCCTCGGGAACAAAAACACCAGGTGTGGTGGGTGTGGAGGCCGGGAGAGACTTCCCAGCCTGGCACTGCCTGGCCGGGGACACCTCTCGAAGGTGAGGAGTGACAGGAAGTGCCAAGCCCGTCCCCACCCAGCGGGAGAGGCGGCCTTGGAGGTCCGAGGGCTGGGGCGGCCTCCGGTCCTCTCCTGGGACAGCTGCCCGGCCTCCCTGGGCCTCGGCTTCCTCCCCTGTAAAGTGGAGGCTGCCCTTGGCTGGCCCAGGAGGGGGGAGGCTCCACGAGCCAGGAGGGTGGATCCCCTGCTGCTGCCTGGAGGCTGGAGCCGGTCAGGGCCAGGGAGGCAGAAGGAGGGGATCGAGGCCCCAGGCGGCTCCTGGCTGCCGCCCCAGAGGGTCCTGAGCTCAGCAACCGGGCTGGCCATTCCTGGCTTGTGACAGTTGGTTCTGGGGAGGGACCTCTGGGCCAGGTGGGGCAGCTGGCCCGGCCTGGACACTGCCCTCCTGCTTCTGGAAGCCGGGCTGCGGCCAGGCTGATGGCCACTGCAAGGCAGGTTTCCCTTGTTGCCCTTATTTCACCCACCACGATCCCAGGGGCTCTGAGCAGCTCACTGCCTGTCTGCTGGACCTTCCGGCTTCAGGTCCCCGACCCCAGGAGGAGCCTGGGGTGGCTCAGCCCTGGGTCTGTGCCACACCTGCAGCCCACGGTCCCCCTGACAGAGATGCTGCTACACATGAGGGTCCTGGGTGCAGCCCAGGGACTCCGTCAGCAGGGGACAGACTGACCCCTGGGGGCGTGGGAGGCCACCCACCCTCTCCTCCTGGCCAGCCCCTGCCACACTCTGGGGGGGAATGATGCGCCCAGGTGTCCTGTGGCTCTGAGGGAGACGAGTCCCCAGCCAGGGCTCCCAGGGCCCATGAGGCCCCCTGGCCTGGGGTCAGCTTGGAGATCTCCCGGGCAGTGCTTGACCCACAGTAACCCCCCCTGGCCCCTCCCAGGAAAGCAGAGCTTCCGGAGCCCTGAGCCGGCCACCCTGGCAGGTCTGCAGTTTCAGATGCTGACCTCCAGGGGGCAGTAGCTGCCAGAGAGTGGCCAGGCCAGCGCTGTGGCAGAGGCTCCTTCTTGCCCTCGAGGCCTCATAGGACATACACGGACCCTTCGAGGCCGCTGGCCATCCCCGCCCATCACCTCCCTGCAGGCAAGGTGGTCCCAGAGGCCCTGGGTGCCCTGGTCAGTTAGACGCCCGGTGGGCTTGTTGGACAGGGGCGACTCAGGGCCTTGGTGGTGGAAGGAGCTGGGCCCAGCTGGCAGCCAGAGGGTTGACAGCCCAGCAGGTGGAGGCCACCCAGGGGGACCTGGCGATGGCTATCCCTGGAGGACATGGTCCCCCCACCCCGGGCCACACTCAGCTCGACAACCCAGGGCTGCAACAGAACCCAGGCTCCGCCCCACGGCTGCGAGGGGGTGACCCCCACCTGTGTGCCACGGGTGTCAGCTGGTACCTGCCTCCTCCACAGGTCGGGGGGTGGGGGTTGGTGGGAGGCACAGCCCCAGCCCCTGGGATGGCCCTGGCCACCGTTGTCCATCCGGGAGGTGGAGGGTGGCCTCCAGCGAGGTCGCCTTTTCAGCACAGCACTGACCTGCTCTAGAGTCCGCCATGAGTCCCCTGTGCCCTCCATACCGCCCGGTCCCTCCACACACAGCCCCCTGCTCCCTGCCAGGCTGGGCCCAGGATGGGACTTCAGGTGGTCAGGGAAGGCTGGACTCGAGGGTCCTGGGGGAGTGACCTGGCTCTGGGTCAGGCCAGGGGCTAAGGAGGTGGACACAAGGCCAGCAAGGGCCACGCCTTGCCCTGAGCGCATCTGCTGGCCAGAGTCCTACCCCAGCGGGTGGACTCCATGGAAAACTCTCCGTCAGACATGGATGGGGTGCCCACAGGTATGCTGGACATCCATCCTCTGGGGGCCCCTGCCCAGGGGGTCCCACCAGGCCTTGCTGGCCTGTGTCCCCAGTGGAAGATGAGCCTCAAAGTGGCGGGGGGGGGGGCGGGGAAGGCTAGAGAGGGGACCCTGCAGTGGCCTCAGAGGCCAGCAGGGCCACAGTCCAGAGGACAGATGTGGCTCGCTTGGCTCACACTAGCAAGTCCTCCAGGCACCACTCGGACATGTGCGCCGATGGCCGTCAGCCCCTGGCCATGGCACTGTGAGATCCCTGAGCCACGGCTGCTCATCTAGGGGACGGGGCAGCAGGGAGGAGATCGCTGGCCTTGTGCCAGGGCCACAGCTGGTGCCGGGTGACCTTGAGCTTCCTCTGTGGGTCCCCGAAGGTGGGCTCTGGAGTGTCTGGGTTGCCCTTGTCCTGTCGGGGTCCTCCTGAGACACACACCCAGCCAGCAGTGGGCACCCGCCTGCCGCTGCCCTCCTGAGCCGCAGGCGTAGCTTCCTGGGTGGGTCCCTGGCTCACAGTGCATGGGTCACGTGGCGCGTGGCCCACTCTGGAGGTGGCCCAGGGCTGGAGACTTAGAGCAGGCAGCAGTGCTTGGCCACGGTGGCCACCGGGCTACAGGGAGTGGCCTCTGGCAATAGGATCCAGGCAGCCTGAGCTGCCTGCTTCTGGGCAGATGGGGCCGTGGGCAAGCCTGGGGCCTGACCCGGGAGGTCTGGGCTTCTGGAGAGTTGGACGCAGCCTTGCCACGCCCCTCCCACGGGTCATGGGCTGTAGCCAGGTAGGGGGCCGCTGAGGTTGCCGGTGGCTGCGCAGAACGGTCGCAACCTGCTGAGCAAGGGGAGGGGCTCTTGCTCCGCCAGACCCTGCCGCCAAGGGGGCTCTCTGCTTTCAGGATGGCAGGCAGGCAGGAGGGGTGCACCATGCCGTGTCCTGGGGAAGCCCCCCTCGACTTGCTAACGCTCGTGGTCTTTCCCCTAGGCACGCGCCACCTCACCCCACTGCCCCAGGGGAGACGGAGTGAATTGAAGCTGCTCAGAGCAGGAAGTGGGCTGAGGCCGGTGAGGACCAGACCCGGGTCAGTGTTTATACCTGGAGGGGAGGCTCCGCCGCCTTGGCCTCCACTCTGAAGAGGAGCGTCCAGGTGGGCAGCGGGCCAGTGGGAGCCCTGCGGGGGCTGGGGAGGAGGTGAGAGGAAGGGAGGCCCAGACCCCAAGGTGCATGTAGGGTGCTGGGGAGATGACTCCGTGGGAGGGGCGTGGCAAGGCTGCGTCCAACTCTGCAGAAGCCCAGACCTCCTGGGTCAGGCCCCAGGCTTGCCCACGGCCCCATCTGCCCAGAAGCAGGCAGCGTAGGCTGCCTGGATCCTGTTGCCAGAGGCCACTCCTTGTAGCTTGGTGGCCACCATGGCCAAGCACTGCTGCCTGCTCTAGGTCTCCAGCCTTGGGCCACCTCCAGAGTGGGCCATATGCCACGTGACTGGCACACTGTGAGCCAGGGACCCACCCAGGAAGCTACGCCTGCGGCTCAGGAGGGCAGCGGCAGGCGGGTGCCCACTGCTGGCTGGGTGTGTGTCTCAGGAGGACCCCGACAGGACAAGGGCAACCCAGACACTCCAGAGCCCACCTTCGGGGACCCACAGAGGAAGCTCAAGGTCACCCAGCACCAGCTGTGGCCCTGGCACAAGGCCAGCGGTCTCCTCCCTGCTGCTCCATGGAGGGGCACTGCCCCGTCCCCTTGATGAGTGACCATGGCTCAGGGATCTCACAGTGCCATGGCTCTATTGTTGTTGTTAGTGCCATCGAGTCACGTCCAACTCATGGAGACCCTCATATGGTTTTCCATAGCAGATTGTTTCAGGATTGCCTTGAGAGTGGGTTGCCACGTCCTTCTCCCATTTTTTCAGTTCTGGGAATTGAACTCGGGACATCAGAGACTGCAGCGCGGCACTCTACCAACTGAGCTAAATCCCAGCCGGCAGTGCTGCATCTCAACTCCCGCCCATGTAGCGTCATGCCTGCCCATGGCCCCTATGCTCCATACTCACAGCTGGATGACCACGCCTGTGTCCAGCTGTCACTGGCCAGTGGCGTGACTATGGGCAGCGTCTTTATCCTTCCGGCCTCAGCTCCCCCTCTGTGAAATAGACCTTCCTCACGCTTGGCGATTCTGGGTCTAGCTGCCCTCGCCTCGCCTGTCACCTGGCTCCCATCCAGGTTGGGCGGCAGCTGACCTGCCTGGCGGCCCTTGCGAGGTCCTGGCTCGCCACAGGCCTGAGTGTCTCTCCTGCTCACCCAGAGCCAGGTGACCGCCGTAAGGACTGAGGGTGTGAGACGCAGAGCCCCAGCTCGAGTGTCCTGTGGCTGCGGGACAGGTGACCTCACACGGTGGCTTAGAAAAGCAGCCTGGAGGCAGAAGCTGTGATTACGGGGTGAAAGGGCCACACCCCCCACGACGGCACAGAGGGTCCTGCCTGCCTCTCCCAGCGCTGGAGCTCCAGGGGCCCCTGGCTTGTGGCTGAGCCTCTCCAGCCTTGGCCTCCTCCCTGCGCTTCCGTCTCCTTTCCCGTCTCTTACCAGGACGCTTGGAGCCTGCCCTAGGCCCACGAGAGTCCACACTTACCCCTGTGAGGACTCTTCTGCCAAGCGAGGTCACGTTTTCAGGGTCTGGGGGTGCCGACGTGGGCACGTCTCTTGGGGGCACACCGCTGCGCCCACCACAAACCCATCTGAAATTCAACATCAGGGTGATGTCA
>VMDO01039170.1:0-12885 GCA_007922755.1 Pedetes capensis
GAAGCAAAAATGACCAAACTGCGTCTTACATATTTCGGATATGTAGTCCGGAGAGAACAATCCCTGGAGAAGGACATCATGTTTGGAAGAGTGGCAGGTCAACGCAAAAGAGGAAAACCCTCCACCAGATGGATTGACACAGTGTCTGCAACAATGGGCTTAAACCTAAATAAGATTGTTTGCCTGGCACAGAATCGGCAAGTGTTTCGATCTGCTGTACATAGGGTCACTATGAGTCGGACTCGACTTGACGGCACCTAACAACAACAACAACAATTCATTCTTGTTGTTGTTGTTAGGTGCCATCAAGTCGGTATCCGATTTATAGCGACTCTGTGTCCAATAGGCGAAACACTATTGCCAGTGTTTCTCTGCTGTTCATAGGGTTTTCAATGACAGATTGATTTTTGGGTGTGGGCTGCTGGGTCCTTCTCCCAAGCCTACAGCACCTGGTGCCTGGTGTTCCCAGGCGGTCTCCCATCCAACTACTAACCATATATATATATATATATATATATATATATATATATATATATATGGTTATATATGGTTATATATATCATATATCATAAATATATGTATATTTATATATTATATATTTATATTTATATTATCAGTAAATATTAAATAATAATAAATATTATTAAATATATTAATATTTATATATTATATAAATATATCCATATATTTATGATTCTCATGTGATTTATATATTTGTGATTCTCATATATATATATATATATATATGTATTTATGATTCTCATGTAATTTTAAGAACTCGCCAATCCCCTTCAACGTCCCTTGGACTGGCAGGCTAGAAGGAAAGACTAAATTCAGAATGGTGGAACTCTATAGGGGTGGGCTGATTCTTTTTGTCCATATGTGTCAGTCAGAAAGGAAGATCTAGGAAAAGTTTGAGAAGTCCAGTACAAGTAAAGACACATTGTTTAGAATCTTTCACATACAGGATTTCTATGACCACTTTTAGTGGTTTCCATCTGATAAGTCAATTACATCCAGCAAAATCTCCTTTTTTATGAACTTAAGTCATCATGTTAGGGATATTCACTGCATCTGAAAGTATCTTTTAATAGCAGCACCTAGATTAATATTTGATAAAATAAGTGGAAGAAAATATATGTATGGTAAGAAATGTATGATGCCTTCCATCAGCTCTCCAAATTGCACAACAGAATATTTCTTGCAGTATTTCCTAAACAAAACCAAACTGGAATGATAATTTTTGGAACTATACTTCAATATCACCCACCTTTGTCCATCAGCTTGCCATGCCGTGGGCATTTGCATGTTGCTATGATGCTAAAAGCTACACCACCACTATTTCAGATACCACCCAGGCCAACCATGGTGGACAAATTTCAGCTGAGCTTCCAGACTAAGACAGACTAGGGAGAAGGACCTGGCAGTTCACTCCAGAAACAATTAGCCATTGAAACCCCTATGAACAGCAGAGAAGCTGTCAAATATAGTTGCAGAAAATGAGCCCCTCAGGCTGGAAAGTATTGAAGAAAGTACTGAGGAAGGGTTGCCTCCTCAAAACAGAGTTGACCTTAATGAAGCGAATCAAAAAAGCTCCTGGAACCTCCATTTGCTGATGTGGCACAACTCAAAATGAAAAGAAACATGGCTGCAACATTGGTCTCAAAAAAAATAAACATGTGCATGGCACAGGCTTGAGTAGTGTTTTGTTCTGTCATAGATAGTGTCACTACAAGTTGGATCTAACTCAAGGACACCCACCAACAATAACAACATGGTTCACTGTAGCCAAGTTGATAAATCAAAAAGTCATTTGAAGCTCCCTATCACTTGGCTTCCAAAGAAAGCCAACTTTTCTGCTGCAATAAATTAGTAAAATAGATGGTAAAGCATGCTATATTGAAATGGAGGTATACTAAGTTTCATTTCTTGATGGAAAATGCGAAATGTAGTTGTGGACATTTTAAATTAGTTTTAATTAATACTATATTCTGCATTCATTATAAATTACTTGCATTTTACAACATCCAAAGTGTTAAAGTTTGCTCACCATTCCCAACATCCCTTTTGTCAAATATACATTGCATTATTTTTTATGTAAAACACAAAAATAGTCAGTCATGGAGAAAATGAGACACCTGGCACTAGCAAGTGGTAGGCAGACAATGAGATACAGGCTGAAGCATGTGCAAAAGTTGGGGGTCTCATCACCGTGACTTCATTTCTTGCTGGCCACATTTCTTTCCTTGAGTCCACGAGGGCCAACACTGCCAGAGGGCACAGGCTCCTTCCATGAGGGATTAAAGGTGCAGCTGAGCGGAGTATGAGAAGAAACTTTGCCTTTTCACCCCAGCACCACCTGACCAGGCACATGCAGGCCTTTTTTCTTCTTCTCATTCCCAGTTTTTGGCACACATACGACTTGAGGTACTATGTCAAGGC
Source organism: Pedetes capensis (assembly GCA_007922755.1). Classification (NCBI taxonomy): domain Eukaryota; kingdom Metazoa; phylum Chordata; class Mammalia; order Rodentia; family Pedetidae; genus Pedetes; species Pedetes capensis. The sequence continues at coordinate 2,443 of VMDO01039170.1, forward strand.
AGCCAGTTACACTCCTCTAGCTAATGCACTTGCATTATGCTGCATCCCTCCTGATTCCTGCTGGCTGCATACCTCACTGGTGGGTGTGCTCTACCACTCCCCCGCTCCATGAATCTGTAGCCTCTGACAGACAAGAGACCACTGGGCTCTGCCCCTACTGCAGCTCCCATGGGATCCAACATCCCCACCCCCACTGAGTGTAATCCTACCACAAGGGCATGGAATTTGCTGTGGTCATGTTTGTTTCCCCAGCCCATGGAACATATATGGGAAAGAGCAGGAACTTACTTTCTCCCCAGCCTACTCCACACAGGAACAAATAAGCCTCTTCTTTTTGCTGGGCAGTGTGGTGCCAGGGCTCATACAGCACCCTGTGGCCTGGGTCCCAGACTACTAGCATCATAATGACTACCCAGGTCCTTGCATACCCTCTATTTCTGTGGTTCATGCAGTGCCCTGCTCTCCTGATCCCCAAAGACCCAGGTGCTCATGCAGTGCCCTTCATCACATACCAACTATTACTGCTCTAGACCTTTCCCCTCTATCCAGGCTTTCTTGGCTGCTTTGCTCTGTACCTGAGGGCCACGTCTGCTTCTGCCTGGCTAAAGAATACCATGTTCCCCTACTGTTCAGATCCCACGAGGACCCTGACTTCCCACGCACAGGGTAATTCCTTTTTGCAAGCTTTAAGCAAGACAAAGTCACAAGCACAGGTTTCCAGTCCATCTGCCTTTCCTTTCTTCCTACCACCCAAGCATTGAGACTCCTGTGACATTAATGGATAGAGAAGCAGAGAAATCATAGGCCATGGTCCCTTAAGAGCATAAGTGTGTTTCCTGGTCTTCCTACTTTCATTCCTTCTCCCTCCTCTTTGCTAGGCCTGGAACTTTTCCAGAATAGAAACAAGGGAAAAGATTCTGAGCACACAGAAATGTCACAGGACAATACACTATTACCACCCTCTCTATGCTGGTGCTACATGAAGTCTTGGAGAATCCAAACCCTCACTACCATGGCTTACACTTCTGAGATTAAGGCTCCAGGGATACATCTCTGGGGCTCCCTATGTTATACCATAGTGAGGACACCTAATGCTTTCTTCACTGGCCTATGCCAAAAGATTTATATTAAAGACTTCCTAAGTGTATATATGACCCACTGCCCAATAGAAATAGGTCAAAGACCAATAGCTGCTTCTAATGACATAGGGGTTTAACAGATGAAGCAAGGTTAGCAGGCATAACAAGTTTTAACAAGGTTTAGGAAATGTATCCAATATTCTCAGATGGCAAATTCTCATTAACATTTACAGAGGTGATACTCTCAATTTCTCCCTGGACTTTTGAGGTTACACCCGAAAGAGAACAGGAAGGTTCTGGCCCAAGAGTGGCAAAATCCAGATTAGAATAGGGATCATGGGATGCCAAGATATCATAGGCAATCTTAAGAATGTTACAACCTATTGAGACCCAGATAGTCTTAGGGGGTTGTCATTCTTTGAGACTCAGAAAATGTTGAGGGAATGGCTATTCCTCAAGACTCAGACATTCAGAAGATGATCACTTCTTGGGATATGGGCAATCCTGAGGAATTGATCAGTCCTTAGGACTTTGGTAGGCCTGATAGAATAACTGTGTCATGTGGAACAAATGGAAGAGAAAGTAATCATATCTATGAGGATGTGGACAATCCTGAGAAAGTAGCTGACACTCAGAACACAGGCAAGTGTAAATTGTTACTCCCTTTTAGGACACAGGTAACACTAGGGAAAACTGCATTCCCTTTGGAGACATAGATTTGAGGTTATACCAAAGAAGCAGAGGAAGTTTGAGGTGAAATGGCTGAAGCCAGCCTAGAACATGGATCTCAGGATGATGACATAAATGTAATTTCCCTCTTTTTACCAGCCAATGAGAAACTCTCCAGCAGTCTCACCAGTTTAAGCTTTAATATTGCTATTTTTTAAATTTGATATGTCCCTCAGAGGTCATGGGCTTAAATGTTTTGTCTTCAGTTGGTGATTCTGTCCTGGGAGGCAATGCAACTTTGGGAAATGGGACTTAACTTTGTAGAAGTGGTTCACTGAGAAGTGTGCCTTTAGAGGTTTTATTTGGGCCCCTGGTCCCCATATCTTCCCTGATCCTAATCCACCATAATGTGAGGTCCTCCACTAGAGGTACTGCCACTTGCCCCACCACCATGCCTGCTCTGCCTCAATGAACTGAAATTCTCTAAACCATGAACTCCAATAAATCATTACTCCCATATATTTGTTTATGTTAGGTATTTGCCTCAGCAACATAAAAGCTAACACAGAAAATTGGTATGAAAGAGTGAAATAATTGCTGTATTAAGCCTGACCATGTGTTTCTGATGATGTTGGAACTTATTTGTGGGAAGAGTTTGGAGTTGGAGGTGAAAGAATCCTTATAATGCTATAAGCAGAGCTTGAGGGTCAGTTTTTGTGAGAGTTGGGGGGACCAGACCATTGACAGAAATGCAGATAGCAAAGACTGAGTTCACAGGGCTTCAGAGGAAAATGAGATCGCTATTGGAAATTGGACTGCAAGCCATTCATGTTACATTCTGGCAGAGATTCTATCTGACATTTGCCTTTGTCTTAAAGATTTCAATGAAGCTATATTCAAAAGAAAGATACTAATTAATTTGGTGGAAGAAATATTAAGACACAATAGTACTGAGTGCGTGATTTAGTTATTATTGGGTATATTTAACCAGATTTGTGATTTAAAAATGGAAGAAAAGATGTAGTAAAAAAGGTTTGAGAAATATACAGTTCAAAGAGAGAAAAGATGTTGTGCCTTTAAAGTTTCTGTGGACAAAGCAAACTCAAACAAGGAAAAGGTGATTTTTAAGGAGATAATTGCCAGTAGGGGTAAAGGACCCAGCAACCCACTCCCAAAACTATCAGCCACTGAAAATCCTATTAACAGCAGAGAAGCACTGACAATAGTGTTTGGCCTGTGGTAGGTAGGGTCGATTTGAGTGGAATCCCGTCTCCAGGGCACCTAACAATGACAAGTGCCAGTAAAGAAAAGATATGAATCTTTCTCTGGAATGACAGAAATTCTCTGGGGACAACAAAAGAGTTGGCTAGGCCCCTTCCATCTATGTGTCCCTGTTTTGAAACTGCAAGCCCATTTAGAAGACCTTTGAAAAGATAGTGTCTGTAAAGTAAGTTTCTCCTGGGACCCTGTTTGAAAGGGGTAGCCCAGGGACATGGCTTCCAAACTGGGGCACACAGAGGTCACTGCTACCACTGAATGCGTGGTCAAAAGGAGCTTAGCTACCACTCACTTGAACTGGTAGCAAATTTTGGCATCATGCCTGTGTTGTTGGTTTTCCAGGCATCCAGAATGTAAAAGTCCAGGTGTCATGAATGCTGACACCAAGGTTCCAGGCAATAACCTGTGAGGCTAGGAAATGTGTGCCAACATTGGGTTCTATGTCTATGAAAGATTGATGTGTGAAGTTTTGAGGGTGGAACCAAAGCATCAGTGTAGGTCCAAGAATGTTGGCGATGTCAGCAACATGAAATGAGTGCTGAGGAAAGCTACTGGCAGAAGTTGAGCAAGCCAAGAGCATCATGTTACCTTAAAATTACAAAGGCAGAGGGGCAGAACTGTTTGAGCCAAGATGATGCCACTGCATGTGCCAGATACCAAACATGGAGCTAAAGGGGTTCTGTGCCTGTCCTGATATTTTACTTTGGACCAATATTTTCTTTCTGTGCTCCAATCCCCCCCTCTTAGAATGGTAATGATTACTCTGTACCTTTCTTTGTTGGAAGTATGTAACTTGGTGGGTTTTTTTGTTGTTGTTGTTGCTGTTGTTGTTGTTGTTGTTTGTAGGGGTTTATAGTTCAGTTTGCATTGGGTCTCAGTGGAGACTTTGGAATTGGAATTTTGAACACAGTCGAGACTTCTAAGACTTTGGGGACTCTTACATTTGGACTAAATGCACTTTGCCTTTTGAGATGACTATGAACCTTTGGGGGATAAGGATAGAATGTTATAGTTTGAATATAAAATGTTGTCCAAAGGTCATGCATTTGAATACCTAGTCCCCAGATGGCGCTATCCAGACAGACTATGGAACTTTTGGGGATGGGACATAGCTTTGCAGAGATCAGTCAATAAGGATGGTCTTTGAAATTTTATGTAGGTCCCCAGTTTCAGTAGGATCTCTGCTCCTTATCCATCTTAATGTGAAATCCTTTGCCACAGGCACTGCTGCCTGCCTCACCACCATGTTTTACTTGCTTCTATGGGCTGAATTCTAAATTGTGAGCCCCAACAAATCATTCTTCCCATAAGTTTATTTCTATAAGATATTTTGGCACAATGATGCATAAGCTAATACAAATACCATCTTCCAGCTACATCTATCTCATAAAAGACAGTGAAAATGCTCAAAGTGTCCTGTGTCCAAATATTCATGGCTTTAAGGAAAAAGCCCAAACTATATCAGGGGTATACAATCAAAAACTGTCTAAACATATAGGTTAGGAAAGCCAAGACTTCTTCTAGTATGATCAAACAGGGGGACCCAACAGGACAGTTGAAGATGGGAATGAAGGACCCAGTGGACACTCCCCTTCCCTATAAAACCATTAAATAAAATGTAGAAAGTTAAAGGTGCAAAAATGTGTTTTGAGAAAAAGTTAAAAAATGCTTTTATGAATGGCACTTTGTATGATAAGATCAAGTTTTGTCCTAAAAGTAAGGGGTTGTTCCAAAGTAAAAATGCACAGATGAGGACAAAGTGAGGTCAAGGTATGCTGCATGAAGATTTATGAAAATAAAATGTTGTAAGAATGATGGGTGTATGTACAATTCAGTTGTGTATAGTTAAAAGTTATTTTAAAATCCTAGGATCAAATGTTAATACACTAATATAAATCTAAAACCCTATTCTGTGCTCAAAGCAACAAAGCCATTTTACAAGATGGATCTGCTCTTTGTAATATTTGTAAAAACATGACTTAAACACGCAAAAATTTTGGTTTTTGTCAAGGTGGTTGCTTGTGTTTTCTAAAGACTTTGTCAAAATTTTATCTATTCAGGAAACCATGTTTTCATTAAGTCAATATTTATGTCTCTGTTTGTTTTAAAGTCCTTTAAATGATCATTTTACCATTCCATTTAAGTAAACAATTATTATCTTAGTTTATTACAGAATATTTGTACCATGTATGTGTGACTAAAACATACATCTGAGAGCTAAAGGTGCTATATGTCTGAGATTTATCTAAAAGTTATACCGAAGATAAAAATTAAAATTATTATTCCTTAATTAAGACTAGTAACACTAACTTTCTAGATGTTCAAAAAGTTAGAGTTCACAGCCAATCAGGAAAATGGGACTAAGTAAAACAACCGATGGGACTAAAATAGCCAATATATCCTGGGCCTTTCCCTCCATAGTCAATAAGAATGCAAGTGATGGTGGAACCCCTCTAAACAAGCCTTACAACTCTGGTAAGTCATCCATCTTCTTCACCAGAGAAGTTACAGAGGTCCCAGAGGCTGGGTCTAACCAGTGCACATTCTGCAAAATGAAAGTTATAAAAGAGGACAATGTCCCAGAGCTTCCAAGGGAAGTCACTTCGGTAAATGAGATCTTGAGTCATCCTAACAGATGGAACAACTGGGAGAGGAAAAGACTAAAGGAGTCAAGGGCTCCTCATGAGTTTTTACAAGTAAACCTTAAGAAGATTCATCTGACCTTAACAAGAGAAATCAAAAAGCTTAAATTTTGGTCTCTTACATGGTCTTAAAGAGACAACATGAAAGTATCACAAAAAAATTGGAGTAATTGTTAATACTACAAAGCAAAAGGAGGTAAGCTATCTGCAAAAGGGATTCTGAGTGCTATACTAGCAGTTATAAGACAAACACACAAAACAAAACAAAACAGAACCACTAGCAGATACAGTGTTCAGGGAAAGGCAAACAAATTCCTACAATTTTCAGGCATAGCTGTGACCTTTTGACTGAAGCCATAAAAGTCCATATTCCCAGGCCCACTGGCTCTTACAAAATTATTTCCTTCAGCCTATATAGAGAGGACCTAACCAAGTCTTATTAAGTACCACAATGACTGTCAAACTCCACAGAATTACTAGCTCATTCTTCTATCTAGTATAAAATACTTTTCTAGTATAAAATACTTTTTACGAGAAAATTCCCAACATGAGACACAAAAGGATCCTATTTTGGGCTGTAAATAAAAAAAAAAAAAACTAGTTATTTCTCTTCAAATAGAACCCCAAAGTCCAAACATCAAATAAGTAAACCTAAGGACCCATAATCCATATGGCCTGATTGTGAACTCACACTCTTAAAGGATTTCTAATAGCCATCATCATTAGACAATTGATTAGCTTTAAATTACCTCTTAGCAGAACAAGATAAAACCTGTGCTATTATTAATAAATCTTGTTACAACTCAGTACTGTTCAAAACTGACCTGAAAAAAATGTAATCTGGCCACCTTGCTTCATAATTTAGGTCAGGGATGTAATCCTAATGATATTTGGTTTATTATCATGAACTATATCCCTAATCTTAATTGGTTCCTTCCTCTTCTGGGGCCTTTGAACATTATAGTATCATTGATTATATTTGGGCTTTATCTTCTCAATCTGATATTAAAGTTTGTTTCTTCCAGAATCCAAAAGTTCCACTTTCAGATGAGGCATCAGAGATTCCAACCAATACCACAAAAAGAACAACATCAGCTGACAGAACCTCTGCATCCATCACTACTTTTTACTGTTCCACTTCAATTGCCCAACTCATTTTAGTTAGCAAATAATGAACTTATAATTAGCCCCTATCCAACTAAAAGCAGATATGAAAGAAGAGACCTTCCTCCATCTTAAGGAACTATATTACTTGAGGGGGGAATAAAAAAGGATACAAAGCACAGAGAAAGGATTTGAAGGGATCCTCTGCAGCCATCTGCTTTCCAGGCACTTTTTGAGACATGGATATCAATGTTAACTTCCTTTAAGACAAATGACTTGAACTGATGGTCAGTACTACTGTGGTAGGTAATATCCTCTGCAAATAGCATGATTGCTAGTAGATACTGACAACTTAAAAATGGCCTGGTTGGTAACCAATAACATGTTTTACAAATGACCTGGTCAGTGACCAGTAGCACCTTTATATATGAAGACAATTGGTTCCATATCTGGACTAGAGCAGGAAAATCATTTTTAGGCAAGACTCCTTCTGTGATAAAGATAAAAATCTGTTTTGCAACTTAAGAAGGACAGCAGATTGAAAAAGAAAAGAAATAGGGCACACTTGAAGAAAAGATCAAAAAGGTGGGAGGGATATCTGTCCCCTTAATGAGATATGGACTTAAAAATTACAAAGATTCCATCACCAATGCAGGTACCCAGAGATGTTTGCTGTCATCTGTAGCCTCAATACTGGACCCACACTCTTTCTGACCTTTCAGTCAGAATGTACAAATGGAGCTACTTGTGGACATTCATTGCTGCAACTACTTGCTTTCTGATTTCTATCTCAGAAAGCATAACTTTTCTCTCCCTTTTTCTTTCCATCTTGTTTCTCCCCAGGTGGCCTAAATCCCAAATCTACTTGTCCTGGCACAAAGAGAATGATTCCAATCTCTAACCAAATAAACTATCCTAGAAATTCCTTTCTGTGTCTATTTTTAAATTATTTGATCAATAAGACCAGGAACACAAAGGAAAATCCAGTTGCCCAGTGACAGAATGATATACAAGGAAAATCTGAAATTACATTCTAAAGAGAGTTAATAGGATGTCCAGAAGTGTTACTGGCACTAAGAAAAGCCATATTTAGCAACTGCAGTTAGAAAGCCATATTAATTGTTTGGTAAAAGGGAAATGATGATTAAAGCATAATACATCTGAACAAGATAGATTTATACCCATAAATAGATATTTCATTATGCTTATTTTGAGTTTGCAGATTAATTTGTAATGAGTTGCAAATTTTCTAATTTTAGTTATCCCTCATTAGTATTTTCCCAAAGAACATCTGATTTTCTGAGACAGATTACAGACAATAAGAAAGAGATGGTTGTTTTTGAAAACCAAATCAATGGCATATACATAAGATGAAACATGGTCATGCTATATTAATATTATGGAAGTAGATATGATTAGAAAAATGTGCTCAATTTCACTATTAAAGAAATGTGTACGAAAACTAAAATACAATACCATTTTATAATCAGTAATTGGCGAAAGTTAAAGGAATATTAACAAGTATGTGGATGTATGTGAACTCCCATATTCTGTTGCTAAGAGTTTAGATGAGCAAAGCTTTATTGGAAGTCAATTTATCATTATCTTCTTAAGCTGAACATTGGCATTGTTTTGACCTAGAAACTCCATTATAAATTCTTTATATCATTAAAAGTTACCATGGACATTTCCTGAACATTCTTAAATGGTAATTGGTATAACTCCAATTTTGAAATAGCAGAAACATGGGCTAAGATAAATGTTGTGCTAGTACAATGGATGCATAATGTTGGTATATTTACGCTAAAGAATATTATCCAACAGTGAAAATTAATGAGTTTCAATTACACCCCACAGTAATGATGAACTTTATATAGTTTTTAATTTAGAAAGCAAAATACAAAAGATAATTTCTTTAATTATGACATTTTTGTAACTCAAAACAAGTACAGATTAGTGATGTCAGCATGATGGTAGGCTAGGAAGATATATAATTCATGAAAACATCAAGTAGACAACAACATGTGCATGTTGAAACTCTAGAAACTATGTAAGGAGGTGAAACACCCAAGAAAACCTTTGACTTGTATGGAACTCCCAGGGGGATAGAGGCTCCTCAGATGTGGTGGATCCCTGGGGCCCATCTAGTCTTCTTGGAGGATCACACTCTGTCCTCCAAGGCAGTTGATCCCTACTCTACATCTGGGTCACTTGTGCCCATTCAATCCTATAGGACAAGATGGCCATGGGTCACCTTTGCCCCACATCTGGATACCTCACTCCCCCCCTCCTATCAAGTGAGCCAAGATGGCACTGGCCAACTCAGGTTTCCCTGAGGCCTGATTGCTGAGCCCCATCTGCCTCCTCATTGGTTTAGCCCTTGCCCACATGCCACCCACAAGGCCTTTCCTGATTGGCCAGCTGTCATTCCTTGACTGTTGTCTTAAGGGGATATAAACCCCAGACCCTGGAGCCCAGCAGCTCATTCTGTCTGCCATCCAGGAACAGCTCACATGTCCTCTGGTCCCATAAGGATGACCTACCTAGCCTTCAGCCTAACCTTAGCCTACCTTCAACTTTCATCTGGCCTACCTCCATCCTCGCCTCTATCTGGCTGCACCTGTCTGATCTTCTCCTTTTCCTCATCAACTTCTCTACCAATGGGTAGAGTGCTTTGAGGGGCAAGCATCTGAGAGTCAAGCTCTGGGCCTCCAAAGCAGGGAAGACTGTAGACTGGACTAGCAATGACACCTGGGAGTCCCTGCCCTAGCAGCAGTGATAGCAGCTGAGCACCTTCCTCCCCCACCTCTCTTCCCTGTACTAATTACCTATTCCTTCCCCATCCTTCTAAATAAACCATCCATGTTTACTACTCCTGAGTATGATGCTCTGTTTCCCAGCTTCAGCCTTTCATAGGGTACAAGCGTTGGGGCACCCAGTTGCATCACACAATGCAGAAGGTCATAGGTTTGAGTCCAAACAATCCCAACATTGATGGACAAAAAGATACCATCAAATTGGAAGATAATTTTGTGACATTTCCATCTGCCCATATTCTACCTTCTCCATGGCATTGTGTGGCATAGTTTGGAGGAAGCTCTCCAAATTCCTGGTTCCTCCCTTAACTCAGAAAGGAAATAAATGAATATATTGGTTATATTTTGTCTTGCCTTCATGGTTAGATAATGATTTATATCTTATCAATTAGAGCATTGACAAGAATAGTTGCATCACTTAGGTGTCAGGCTGGAGGGCAATGTGTACAAGCTGCAAGATTACTGCAGACCTGTGGGTATTTGAACAATCAGGGTAATACAATAGAACATCTAATGACCAGAGAAAAAATGAGGATCAGCCTTTTAGGGAAGTGAAGATCTTTTAAAAATTATTTTTCAATGTTTTGATTTAATAAATTTATGGTATACAGTGTCATAATTTGATAACATATTCAATAATAAAATCAGGGTAGTTAACATTCCATTCTCTTTTAAATATTAGAAAAATTTGATTGATATGTAATAATCATATATATTTGTGTGGTACACTGTGCTCTTTCAATATGTGTGTATAATATGCACTGATTAAATCAAGATCATTAACACTTCTATCTGCTTATCATTACTTTGTGCGTGGTGTCTTAAAGTTCCTCTTTGTAGTTAATTCATAAAATG
>VMDO01039171.1:0-12884 GCA_007922755.1 Pedetes capensis
TAGAAATAAAATTGTTGTTGTTGCTGCTGCTGCTGCTGCTGCTGTTGTTATTGTTAGGTGCCATCAAATTGGGTCCCATTCATAGTGACCCTATGTATAATAGAATCAAACACTCCCTGAAAACTGTGCCAAGCACATGATCATTCTCATATTTAAGCTCATTGTAGCAACCACCATGTCAACCCATCTAGTTGAGGGTCTTGATTTATTCATTAAACTATCAATCTCCCTAAAATGTTTTCCTTCTCCAAGCATTGGTCCCTCCTGACAACATGTCCAAAAAATATAAGACCCAGTCTAGACATCCTTGCCTCCAGGGAGCACTCTCATTGCAGTTCTTCTAGGATGGATCTGTTGGTTCTTTTGGCAGGCCATAGTATAGTCAATATTATTCTCCAGTACCATAATTCAAAAGTATCAATTCTTCTCTTATCTCTCTTATTCAGTGTCCAGCTTTCACAACCATATGATGCAACTGAAAGTACCTTTGCATGAGCAAGGTGCACTTTCTTCTTCAAAATGACATCTTTACTTTTTAACACTTTAAACAGGTCTTTTGCAACAGCTTTTCCCAATGTAGTGCATCTTTTGATTTTTTCACTGCTGCTTCCATGGTTGTTGATTATAGAGCCAAGTGAAGCAAATTCTTGGACAGCCTCATCTTTTCTCCATGTATCATGAAGTTGTTTACTGACCCAGGTGTAAGGCTTTTTGTTTTCTTGATATTGAGGCATAATCCCTACTGAAGTCTGTGTTTTTTGATGTTCATCAGTAAGTTTTTCAAATATTTACTTTCACATAGACATGTTGTTGTTAAGTGCCCTCGATCGGTATCCGACTCATAGTGACCCTCATAGGATATTCAGTGGCTGACTATTTCGGGATTACTTTGGGAGTGGATCGCCAGGTCCTTCTCCCATTTTTTGTGGTGCGGGGAATTGAACTTGGGATCTCAGAGACTGCAGCACAGCGCTCTACCAACTGAGCTAATCCCAGCCCCTCACATAGACATAGACAAGTACTTTCTTAACAAGAACTCAGTAGCACAGAAACTGCACCAAAAATTGACAAATGGGATTACATAAAACTAAGAAGCTTTTGTACAGCAAAGGAAACAATTAATACTGTAAAAGGTAGCCCACAGAATGGGACAAAATCTTTGTATCCTACACATCTGACAGGATTATTATCTAGCCTATAGAAAGAACTCAAGGAACTAAATGCCAAAGTAACAAATAATCAAATAAATAAGGGGGCAATCAAATTGTATAGATAGTTCTCAAGAGAAGAAATGCAAATGGACAATAAACATGAAAAAATGTTCAATATGTTCAATCTTCCTAGCCACCAGTGAAATGTAAATCCCAACTACACTGAGATTCGATCTCATGTCAGTAAAAATTGATTACACCAATAAATCAAACAACAATTGCTGGTGAGGATGTGGAGAAACAAGGAACCATTTACCCTGTTGATGGGAATGTAAATTAGTTCAACCACTATAGAAATCAGTATAGGTGTACCTCAGAAAACTAAAAGTAGGACAACCCCATGATCCAGCTATGCCACTTCTAGGATTATACCCAATGGAAGAAAAGTCATCATATCACAAGGATATCTGCCGTCCATATTTAATGCAGCACTCTTCACAATTGCAAGGGTATGAAATCAACCCAGATGTCCATCAACTCAGGATTGTATTTTTTAAATGTGGTATATATACACAATGGAATATTGTTTAGCCATAAAGAAGAATGACATTGTCATTTGCAGCAAAATTGGTAGAACTGGACAGCATAATTTTTAACTCAATAACCAAGACTCAGAAAGAGAAGTACTGCATATTCTCTCTCTTATGTCAGAATTGGATCTACTTTAAAGAAAAATAATCATATGATCATATTTATCTAAGATTTGAAAATACAATTTGACACAATATAAGGAGGTAGAAAATTAGTAGGAGGGACAGGACTATGGAGAAAGTGGGAGGAGAAAGAGAAACAATTTAGGAAAAAAGGGAGAAAAAATATGCAAAATATAAGATGCAACTCTGTGAAAATCCCCTCAATATTATGTGATAACTCGTAATTGCATACAATTGTCTTTACATGTTAATAAAAACTTTTCCCCTTTTTGCTTACTTTTTTATGTAAAATGTTTAAGGAGATGAAGGTGTAAACAATTCTGATGTGATAATTGCTTAATGGATCTATCAACTGAATTATCACTCTGTGTCCCATTGGTATGTATAATTAAAATACTAATAAAAAGAAAAAATAAAATGAAAAGAAGATTAAAATTAAATATAAATTCCAATATTTTCTCCCTACTCTAATAAATCATCATGTTTAGGCCCCCCAAATTCCAGAAAATCCCATTTGATACTATTTCTATAAGAAATATTTCAGTTTTTTCCAGCTTGTAGTCTTAGAAACACACTGAGGGAAAACAACTGCTAATTTGCCTCTCACAGATGTTCCCTAATATGTTCTATACCAGTATGGTTCTTTACAGGCAGTTTCTTTCTGGAATACCCTGAACATCTCCAAAAATGTAATGTTAAATATTTAATATTAGACATTCAGATTAATTTTGCAAGATAAGTATTTTGAATAGTCTAGCAGATATTGTACATTTCAATTTCAGAGTTGTTTTGTTTTGTTTTGCATAATGAGGAGGTGGAATTCAGGGATTTCTGCATGCTAGGTCGGTGATCCACCACTGACCTGCACCCGTACTCCCTTTTAAATATATTTTGAGGCAGGATTTCTATAATTTATCCAGGCTGTCTCTGTTCTTAAAGATGCAACCCTCCTGCCTCACTCTCTGGATTTGCTGGTATTATGAGGGTGAACCACAGTCCATAGTTTGTGTTCTGAAGTTTTCTTTTAGAAAGCCACACACATTACTTTGTCTCTACCCACTCTTTTTATGTACCTAGGCTCTACATACTCTCTCCAGGCTTATAGGTTGTTTTATATATTAATTACTAAATAACTAATGACTTAGTGGCTACCAATGTCACCTGGTTCACTGGTTACATCAAAGGAATATCTGTCAATCAGACACTTCATCCCAGAAAGCCAACACTGTACCAGAATGACTGCCAAGATGAAAAAATATTTCACAGATGTCACTAGCTTGCTGGCTGCCTGCTTTTCCCTGGATTCCTTATTCACCTAGGAATTTTTTTAAATGCATTAGCCAGAACTAAACAGACCTAAATTGTTACTATTCAAATGTGTGGGACTTCTTAATATGTTTAATGCTGTCCCAGGTTTGCAGCTACTTACAGAGCATGCTTTGTTTTAGCCTTCTCCTTGAGACCCAGAACTGTATGAATATGTTTCTTTAAATTTTAATTATAGAACTAGAAAATACAAACACATAATTCTTAGGAAAATTAATAAATATTTCTCTTTTATACATATAGTACATATATACAAATATGAATATTTTAGTGGCAGAAACATGATATATAATAAAGAGTATATAGAAAATAAGTAGACGATTAAACACTACACCAAATGAAATCAATCAATAATTCCTTTGCACTAGCTGGCAATCAGTTCTAAAATTCTACTCTTCTTGTGCTATTAAGTTTAAAATAATTTCCAGTTCAGGAAAGTAAAGATTTTACTTTTGTCTTTACTTTCTAAAGTTTCAATTTTCTTTTTCTAGGCCAGAATAATTGACCAAAAACACTGAATATCTGTCATCACAGACATTCTGTTTACGAAACTGCTCTTCCCTTAGATCCTCAATTGTTTGCCAATGGCTTGTTAGCTTGTTAGCTTGGACATAACATAATATGACAAACTAAGTGGCTTACAAAATCAGAAATATTTTGTCTGGTATTTCTGGTATTTCTGGAACCTAGATGTCTGAAGTCAAGGTGTCAGCAGAGATATGCTCCTTCAGAGCTCTTCCTTTCCTATTCTAAGCAGAATTTCCAATCTGTGCCCCCATCTTGCCATGGCATTCTCCCTATGCTTCACATTGTATTCCCTCATTGCATACTTGTACCCAAATTTCTTCTTTTCATAAGGAGATCAGTGATATTGACATATATTCCACACTAATGACTTCATTTTAACTTGATTTCCTCTGTAATGGACCCATGTCAAAATATGTTCACAATTAGAAGTACTAGAGGTTAGAAATTCAATGTAACTTTTTACAGGGGAAAACAAATCAACCCATAACAGGTGGTATGACCAGGTTACCTTCACCATCCTGGCCTTTTTTTTCAAATGACCCTCCTAGGTCCTGGTACCCATGACAGAATATCTCATGTGAGGTCCAACCAATCCAAAGGACAGTAAATTTATGCCCCATCCCTACAGTCTAGAATTATATTTAATACTACAACCAAGGATGATACTAATTTCTCATTTATCAGCTTATTGACCTCAACATCAAGTCCTTTGAAAAAAAGATCACTGTCAGGCTAAGTCTCTTCCAATCAAAATGCATGATTTTGATTTTTAATGTGAATATGTTAATATCATGCATGTAAAACCATGTGCTTTCATGACTGAGTCAGAATCTCTTAACAGTCTTACGAATTTTTCTATCACCTAACATTTAGTTGTCATTCTAGATTTATGTGGCCTACACTTTAGATACTTTCAGCCATACAACACTGATGTCCCAATCTCTTTAGATTTTGAAAGCTTAGCAGGATCGGGCCTGGTTAGTCCTTGGATGGGAGACCACCTGGGAATACCAGGTACTGTAGCCTTGATGGAAGGATCCAGCTGCTCACTACCAAACCAATCCACCATTGAAAACCCTATGAATAGCAGGGATGCACTGACAGTAGTGCTGGTTGTGGCACAGTGTCTGTCTGAGGAGTACTTTATCTGTTATATATAGAGTGACTAGGAGTGTGACCTGACTCAAGGGTACCTGATAACAACAATGACAGTTTAGATAATCTGGACTCTCTGTTTGCTTAATTTATTGATAGAAACATTGACACAGATAAGTGTAAATCCAGAGGCAGTCATCATATAAGGGACCCCTTATAGATTAGCATCAGTCCATTGATCAGCACTTTTGAACAGCAGTCACAACTTTACTACTATCTATTCTTCACTCTGGCCATTTCACAAATATCTATGAAGCATCCATATGTTCCTGTCACTGAGTTAGCTCTTAGGAACTTCTGATTAGGAAAAGAGAAAAGAGTAGCATGTTAAATGAGAATAACCCAGGTAAATAAGACATAGAAGCAGTAAATCAGACTTTAAAATGGGACATCAGAGCAAAAGAGACAAAAATTAAGATTGGGGTAATGATCAAGACCCAGATCTCTTTTAATATTACGAGCAGTAAATGTCACAAAAACTACATTTCTTATCTTACTATTTCACATTATCACTTCATAATATCTTGCAACCTGTCTCCTGCCCTTTACAACTCAGCTGGATATGTTTTATAGGATATCATGAAGTATCTTTTCTCTTTCCTTCAGGTATCTATAAATGACTACATATTAACTCATCAAATGCCTCTTTTAAATATTTAAACTCTAAACTATCTTAGTTCTTTTCCCACTCAAATGACCACATCATGTGATATAGATTAGTTGTCTAATTCTTGTGATTGTACCAGTAACATGAGTATTGACAACTTCTACCCTGGATTTTATTTAAAATCTATAATAATGCAAAGTAAAAAGCTGACAAGAAACACAAAGGTCATTTTATTCGATCCCCCATAAACCGGAAATAATTTTTGCAATTGCCAAAATAAAGCATCTTTTACTTCTTTACCTTTTGAAGATCCTAACCAATCATATCCTGTACAGTTCTACTCCTTTTTGACTTAAGGGAGGTTGATCACCCAAATTATCCAGTTCTTATACTTGAAAAATACTCTATGGTATTTATTTCTAACTTCTGTTTTCCCCGCATCCCAGTCTCACATTTTTGTCCCATAGGGTCTTTGAATGTATGATCCCTTAGTCCCACTTCTGGTAGTCCTGAAGACACTGTCTTTGTATAGAGATAGATAATTAAATTTTCTAATCAGGAAGAAAATAAACAGTTATTTGAAGTTGTTGTGGTAAAATATAAATAACATATATTTACTATGTTAGCTATTTTAATTATATAATTCTATGTCATTAACTACATTCATATTGTTGTCCAGCCATCACTGCCATCCATCTCCAAAACTTTGTCATCTTCACCAACTGAAACTACATACATATTACATACTGAATGATCCTTCTCCCTCCCTGCAGCCTCTGTGACACACCATCCTAATTTCCATCCTTATAAATCTGACTACTTCAGATATCTTATATAGGTGAAGTCATAAAATATTTGTTACTTTCCTGACCAACTTATTTCACTTAGTACAATGTTTATAAAGCTCATTTATTTTGTACAATGTGTCAGAATTTCCTTCCTTTTATGGTTGATGAAGATGCCTTTGTATGTATATAACACATTTATTCATTATCCATGGTGGAAACAGATTATTTCTTCTTTTGGGTTATTGTGAAGAATTCTGTTTTGAACATAGGAATACAAAAAATATCTGTTTGAGTCCCTGCTTTAATTTGTTTTGGATGTATTATCAAAATTTAAATTGTTAGATCATATGATAATTCAATTTTTTAGTTTTTGGAAAATTTCCATAGTGTTTTGTACATTGTTGTTGTTGTTGTTGTTAGGTGCCGTCAAGTTGGTATCCAACTCATAGCGACCCTCGTAGGGTTTTCAATGGCTGAGTGCCTCGGGATTGCCTTTGGAGTGGATTGCCAGGCCCTTCTCCCATTTTGTACATTAGGTGAATCATTTTACCTTCTTTCTAGTAATAGACAAAGGTTCCGATTTCTCCACATTCTTACCAACACACATACTTTTCTGTGATTGACTGATTGATAGTGGTATCCATACTAATGCCTGCAAAATGGTATCAGATTTTGGTTTTAATTTTTATTCACCTAATGATAAGTAGTCCTGATGTGTCAGTCAGTTTGCCATACTGTGGGGGCTTGCATGTTTGCTATTATGCTGAAAACTATGTCACCAGTATTAAAGACACCAGCAGGGTCACCTGTGGTGGACAGGTTTCAACTGAGCTTCCAGACTAAGACAGACTAAGGAGAAGGACATGGCTAACCCACTCCCAAAATAGCCATTGAAAACTATGAATCACAGATAAACACTGTTCAGATATAGTTCATTTTACAAGCTGTAGAGTCAGGGTAGTTCCAGAAAGCCCACCAGATTGGAAGACACTTAACAGTGACTGGGGAAGAGTTGCCTCCTCAGAGTAGAGTGCACATTAATGATCAGAATGGAATAAAGACCCAGGGACCACCATTAGCTGATGTGGTAAAACTCCAAATGAGAAGGAGTGTGTATGTGGTATGACTATAGGAAAAACAGAAATAGTCAAAAGAGAAGTAAAGCACATAAACATCAACATTACAGGCACCAGTGAGCTAAAATGGACTGGCATGGGGCATTCTGAATCACATAATTGTATGGTCTACTATGCCAGGAATGACAGATTAAAGAGAAATGGGCTGCATTCATCATCAAAAAAATAACTCAAGGTCTGTCCTGAAGTACAATGCTGTCAGTGATGTAATAATATCCATATGCCTACAAGGAAGACCAGTTAATATGACTATTATTCAAATTTATACACCTACTAGTAAGGCTAAAAATAAAGATAGGGAAGATTTTTTATGAGTTCTTGCAATCTGAAATAGGTCAAACATGTAATCTGGATATACAGATAATTACTGCTGACTGGAATGCAAAAGTTGGAAACAAAGAAGGCTGAGTAGTTGGAAAATATGACTTTCATGACATGAATGATGCTAGCAGTTGCATGATAGAATTCTGTCAGGCTCATGACATTTTCATTGCAAATACATTTTTTCACCAACATAAATGGCGACTATTCTCATGAAATTAACCAGATAGAAAACACAGGAACTAAATTGACTACATATGTGGAAAGAGATAATGGAAAAGCTCAATATCAAAAGTCAGAACAAGACCACATGCAGCTCGTGGATCAGACCATGAACTCCAGTATGCAGTTTCAAACTGAAACTAAAGAAAATTAGAACAATTGTATGAGAGCAAGGTATGACTTTGAGTATAACTCAGATGAGTTCAAAGATACCACTCAAGAACAGCTTTGATTCATTAGACACTAATGATCAAAAATCAGAGGAGTGTGGCATGACATCAAAGATATCACTCATGAGGAAAGCAAAAGGTTATTAAAAAGACAACAAAAAAGAAAACACCAAACTGCATGTCAAAAGAGACTGAAAGTTTCCATTGAACATCAAGCAGCTAAAGTAAAAGAAATACATGGCAAAATAAAAGAGCTAAACAAAAGATTTAAAGGGCAACTCAAGAAGATAACATGAAATATTATAATGACTTGTGCAAAGAGCTGTAGATATAAAACCAAAGGGAAAATATTCTCTGCTGTTCTCAAGCTTAAGGAATTGAAGAAAAAAAAATCAAGCCTCAGGTGGCAATAGCCAAAGTTTCTACAGGGACAATATTAAATGATAGAGGAACCATTAAAGGAATATGGAAGGAATACAGAGAGTCATTATACCAAAAAAAAAAATGGTGGATTACCAACCATTTCAAGAGGTTGCATATGATCAGAGAACAATGGTACTTAAAGATAAAGTAGAAGCTGCCTTAAAGGAATTGGCCAAACACAAGGCTCCAGGAACTCATAGAATGCCAATAGGGATATTTTAACAAACAGATGCAACCCTAGAGGTGCTGGCTTATTTATGCCAAGAGATTTGGAAAACAGCTACATGGCCAACTGACTGAAAGAAATACATATTTGTGCCTATTCTCAAGAAAAGGGATTCAACCAAATGTGGAAACTTTTGAGCAATATCATAAATATGAAGTGTAAGTAAAATTTTGCTAAAGATCTTTCAAAAGTGACTTCACCAGTATATAAACAGGGAACTGCCTGAAAGTCAAGCCAGATTCAGAAGTGTGAGTGGAACCAGAGACATCATTGGTAATTTCAGATTGATATTAGCCAAAATCAGAGAATATCAGAAAGGTGTCTATGTTTTATGAACTGTACAGAGGCATTCGAATATATGAAACATAACAATTTATAGATAACAGTGTGAAGAATTGGAATACCAGAGCATATAATGTACTCATGTGGAATCTGTACATGGACCAGGAGGCAGTCATTTGAAAAGCACAGAGAAACACTGTCTAGTTAAAAATGAAGACAAGTGTGTGTCAGGGCTGTATCCTTTCATAGTACCTCTTTAAAATCCGGGATTTAAGAAGAAAAATGTGGCATCATGATTGGAGGAAAACTCATTAACAACCTGCATTATGCAGATGACACAACTCTGCTTCCTAAAAGTGAAGAGGATCTGAAACGTTTACTGAAGACCAAAGAACACAGCCCTCAGTATGGATTGCCCCTAAACACCAAGAAAACAAAAATCCTTACACCTGGGTAATAAAGAAACTTCATTGTAAATGGAGAAAAGATTGAGGTTGTCTAAGATTTTGCTTTACTTGGTTCTACAATCAATACCCACAGAAACACCAGTGAAGAAATCAAAAGATGCATTGCATTAGGAAAGATGTCACATTGAAAATGAAGGTGTGCCTGACTCATTCCATGGTATTTTCAGTCACATCATATGGTTGTGAAAGCTGTATGTTGCATAAAGGAGACAGGAGAAGAATTGATGCTTTTTAAATTATGGTACTGGAAACACATATTGAGTATATCATGGACTGCAAAAAGGATCAACATATCTGTACTAGAAGAAGTACAACCAAAATGCTCCTTTTAAATAAAGATGGCTAGACTGTGTCTTACGCATTTTGAACATGCTCTCAGGAAGGACCAATCCCTGGAGAAGGACACCTCAACTAGAATTTACACAGTGCCTGCAACAATGGGCTTAAACATAAAAAAGATGGTGTGCCAGGCACAGAACTGAGGTGTGTTTCATTCTGTTGTAGATAAGGTTGCAATGAATTGGACTAGACTCAATGGTACCTAACAACAACAGCAATGATTAATGGTATTGAGAATACTGTAAAATGCTTATTTCTCATTAGTACACATTTGGGGAAATTTCTATGGAAGACTTCTGCCCATTATTAACACAATTACTTTGATGCAGATTTAAAGGTATTATTTATTTATTCTGGAAAATAATCCATTTCAGATGTGTTAACCTCAAACATTTAATGAATTTTGAGTAACTAATCAATTCCATGTATTAATTTCTTACTCTATTGTTCATTCTCTTGGATCATAGAGTTTTTCATTTGTTGATGTTCATCTTATCTCTTTTCTGTCTGTGCCCTTGGTGGATATCCAAGAAATAATTGTCAAAAAGAATGTCATAAAACTTTCCCGCTGTTTTCTTCTTAGAATTTTGTAGTTTTACCTCTTATACTAAGGTCTTTGAAAGAGTTTCAACTATTTTTTTTTTTACATGGTGCAAGATATAGGTCAAAATTCACTCTTTTGCAGCACCATTTGTTGAACAGACTGTTCTTCCCCATTGAATGTTCTTTGCATTCTTCTTGAAAATAATTTGACATTGTTTATGTGTTGCCAAATTTGGTTTTCCAGGATTTTGCTGAGAATTTTTCCATCAATGTTCATCGGGGAAATTGATCTATAGTTCTCTTTCTTTGAAGTGTTTTTGTCTAGTTTTGTTATCAATGTCACGGTGGCTTCACAAAATGAGTTTGGGAGTGTCCCTTCCTTTTTTACTTTTTGAAATAGTTTGAGGAGGAAGGGTATTAATTCTTCTTTGAAGGTTTGATAGAAATCCATTGTGAACCCATTGGGGCCTGGGCTTTTCTTTGTTGTTGTTGTTGTTAGGTGCTGTCGAGTTGGTATCTGACTCACAGCAACCCTCTGTACAACAGGGGAAACACTATTGTCAGTGCTTCTCTGCTGTTCACAGGGTTTTCAATGGCAGATTGATTTTTTGGGAGGGGGTTGCCATATCCTTCTCCCAAGCCTACAGTATCTGGTGTTCCCAGGCGGTCTCCCATCCAGGTACTAACCAGGCCCAACCCTGCTTAGCTTCCGAGATCTGACGGGATCGGATGCCACAGGGCTACAGCTGCAGGCTTTTCTTTGTAGGGAGTCTTTTTATTATCTTCTCTAATTTGGTGTGGGCTGGGATTTACCTCAGTGGCTAGAGAGCCGTTCTGCAGTCTCTGAGATCCTGAGTTCGATTCCCAACACCTCAAAAATGGGAAAAGGATGTGGCAATCCACTCCCAAGGCAATCATGAAACAATCCATTGAAAACCCTATGAGGGTCACTATATGAGTCAGACACGACTCGACAGCACCTAACAACAACAATTTCAGTGTATGTAATGGGTCTGTTTAGATTTCTTGTAATGGGTCTGTTTAGATTTCTTGTTTCCCCAAAGCTTAATTTTGGTAAATTATATGTGTGAATGGACTTAACCATCTTTTCCTTTATTCTCATCTTTTTACGAGTGAAATTTCTCAAAGTACTTCCTGATGATTTTCTGGATTTGATTGTTATTGGTAGTTATGATCCCATTCTCATCTCTAATTGTTCTTTCAATTTTGGCCTTCTCTTTCTTTCCTTTAGTGAGACTGGATGGGGGAATCTATTTCACTAATCTTTTCAAAGAACCAGCTCTTAGTCTCATTAATTCTTTGAACTGTGTTTTTACATTCTATTTGGGATATCTCTGCCTTGATCTTGATAATTTCTGTCTAAGTGATCTTTTTGAGATTGGCTTTTTTTTCTTGGCATTCTAATGCCTTCAGATGTGTCAGTCCGTTATTTAATTGGGCCTTCCCTTACTTATTGAAGAAGGTACTCAAGGCTATGGACTTCTCTCCTAGGACGGCCTTTGATGTATCTCATAAATTTTGGTAGGATATGTATGTATCCTCATTTAATTGCAGGTATTTTAAGATTTCTACTTTGATTTCCTCAGTAACACATTGATCATTCAGCAGTGTATTTGTTATTGATTGGTCCCATCAGTTGTGCCTGACTCATAGTGACCTTCATAGGATTTTCAATGGCTGATTGTTTCAGGATTGCCTTATGAGTGGATTGCCAGGTCCTTCTCTCATTTTTGTGGTGCTAGGAATCGAACTCAGGACCCCAGAGATTGCAGAGCGGCACTCTACCAATTGAGGTAAATCCCAACCCCGGTGTACTATTTACTCTTTATGAATTTGTAAAATTTCTGAAATTTTTCTTCTTTTTGAGTTCTAGTTTTATTCTATTGTGATCCGATAAGATACAGGAAATGATTTCTACTTATTTGTATTTGTTGAGGGCACTTTGTGTGGATTAAAATTTGGTCTATCTTAGAAAAATTTTCATGTGGTGCTAGGAAGAATGTTTATTACTCATCAGATGGAGGGAATATTTTAAAGACATCCATAAGGTCCAGTTGGTCTATGGTGCAAAAACTGAATTTAAAAATTATGGTCTATATACACAATGAATTATTATGTGTCAGTAAAAAATATAAAATTATGTCATTTGCAGCAAAATGGATGGAACTGGAGATTCTCACTTTAAGCAATGTAATCCAGGCTCAGAAAGAGAAATACTGTATGTTCACTCACTGTGGGAGTTATAGCTACCTTAAAAGAACAGATATACATATATATATATATATATGTGTGTGTGTGTGTGTGTGTGTGTGTGTGTGTATACACACAAATTGTGTGTATAGACAGACAGACAGACAGATAGATAGATAGATAGATAGATAGATAGATAGATCTGAAATTGGAAAATACAAGGAAACCCTTCAGGAGGGAGTGTCTAGTGGGAGGGGAGGGGATGACAGGAAAATC
>VMDO01039172.1:0-12957 GCA_007922755.1 Pedetes capensis
TCAGTCATTGAAAACCCTATGAGTGTTGCTATGAGTTGAACCTGACTCAATGGCACCTACAACAACAAACAAATTCTTATGTCACCAAAATGATAGTATTTTGAAGTTTATTTTTCCTGTGATTATTTTTTGAAGTTTGTGATTTTCTAAAGTTAATGTGATTCTTTATTATCAAATTATGAATTTTATAGTCAACTCATTCCATGTTCATATGTTTACTAGAAGACACCGGGGAATAAAAAGGCAAAAATTAGTCATAAATTTGCTGCTCAGAGATAATCTGTTAACATTTGACATCTGGCATCTTTTTCTGTTTTTTTTTTTTTTTTCCAGAAGTTTTATGATCATATGTTGTTATTCTTAGGTGCTATTGAGTCAGTGTCTGACTCATAGTGACCCTAGGTACAACAGATGAAACACTGTTGTCATGCTTCTCTGCTATTCATAGGATTTTTAATGGCAGATTGATTTTGGGGAGTGGGTTGCTGGGTCCTTCTCCCAAGCCTATAGCACCCAGTGTTTCCAGGCGGTCTCCCATCCAAGTACTAACCAGGCCTGATCCTGCTTAGCTTCTGAGATCTGATGGGATCCAATGTCCCAGTGGTATTGCTATAGGCATCAAATGTTATACACAATTGTGTATATAGGCGAATATCTTCATGTTTTCAATAAAACATCCTTAGTATTCTCCTGTGTAGTCAAACTTTCTCACAATTATTACTCAATAGTGGGTTAATATTCCTAAGGGTTGATGTACCATAATTTAACTATTCCCTTGTTACTGGCAGATAATTTTTTTCCTAATTCTGTATTGTGTAGAACCTACTGAGGGAAAGTTTTAAATGAATTTTGCTATTTTCATTTTAAAAATCGTTTCCATAGAATAGTTATGCAGTAGTTTAGCAATCTATTGGGGGCCTAGGAGCATATCTGAGACTCTTGATGTAATCTCAATAGTGTGTGCAAGTTTCTATTTCTTGATTCTCTCACTGGATGTGGATTTCATATACTACACAGTCTTTAATTGTTTTAGCTTTAATTTCACTGAGAAATTGCTTAGTTGAACATTTTCTCAAACATTAGTTTGTATCTGAACTTCATTTTTTTAGAATATCAGACATATCTTTTTAGATAGTAGTAACTGGACAGACATAGCTGTAACCTGCCTTGGGTACACATACATATTTGTGACTCAGCCTTCCTAACCTCCTCTTTGAGTTGCTGTTTTCTCATTTGTAAAATGAGGATATAATAAAACCCTCATACAGTTCTGGTGATTAAATGAGATAATGTAAGCATAATATTTAGCACAATCCTGGCATACAGTAAGCATTCACTGAGTAACTTTATTATAATTCTTACTGATAGGTACTTGACAAAATGTTAATTGTACTATCAGGGAAAATAAAAATTTCTCTATTTACTTACATGAGATTTTTATTGATTAAATATATTAATCCGTTGTCTCATTTGTTCATAATTTATTTTCCTACTTGGTTATTGCTAGTGTAATGTTTGCTAAATTATTTTAATTATGTATCTACATTTTGTAAAAATGAGAACCCAAACAGTTGTAATGGCATTTATTAGAAAAAAGTGGCTGTACCTCTTCAAATATCCTATAACCTCCTGATGTAATAATTAACAACATTAACATCAAGGTACAGAAATGTAAAGATGCTTAGGGCACTTAATTTTCAATATTGAAGCAGAAAGTCAAGTAGAAGAATACCATTTTAGAAATATCATCTGTAATTATGCCAAATCATATTGTATTTATTTTCAAAAGAAACACTAAAACATTTATTAAAGGAAATAACTATTTAAAAGACAGGATAAAAATATTTCCTTATCAAAAACCTGCCTCTAAACTTATTTTAGTCTGTGAAATGTGGCCCTCATAATTTTACCTATCAGTGTTTCACTAGCATGCTGGGTCACAAGTCTGCTGGTTTTGAAGAAAAACTGACCTAAAAAGCATTATGGTTTCAGACACATTCTCCTTCCCCCCACCTCTGGCTCTCCTCTCTTTGGAATTCAGTAGTGACTAATTTAAATACTGAAACCTCACATGCTATTTTGCTGGCAATATATTCAGTAACCTTCTTTGAGGTCACATTACCACAGTATTCTTCCATCTGGTTTTCCTTGCAATGTGTGACCCTTTCACCCAGTTGACATACTGTTTGGCAGAATAAAGGTGAGAAAAGATCAGAGGATTGTTAGGAGCAGACAACAGAATTTGAGGAGACTATTAAAAGACAACCTTATTCACAAATATGATTATATCACATTTAAAGTTTTGAATGGCTAAGCAAAATGTGCCACTCTGAGATGTTGTTGTTGTTAGGTGCCCTCCAGTTGGTACCTGACTTATAGCGACCCTATGTACAACAGGTGAAACACTATTGTCAGTGCTTCTTGGCTATTCATAGGGTTTTCAGTAGTGGGTTGATTTTTGGGGTTGGGTTGCTGAGTCCTTCTCCCAACCACTCTGAGAAGTACACTTAAAATGTGTATAGTTTGCTTTGTAAAATAGGCATGGAGTTTAGACAGCCTGTGTAACATGAGACTAAGTGAGACCATATTGACTAAGGAGCTCAGTAACCCAAGTTTGCTATTGTTAGTACTCCTTGCAGCTTATTTAAACTCATACTAAAAGTTTGTTTAAAAAAAAAAAGGCACAGTGCATCATCCTGACTTGTAATTCAGACAGTAAATCTGAGATTTCACTGTATAATGAGTATTTATTTAAGTGACCCGTATGTTGAAAGCAGCACTTCTTGAACTTTAATGCTTATGTAAATCCCTTGGAGATGTTAAAATGCAAATGCAGATTCTGGTGTTTTTTTTTTTTTTTTTTTTTTTTTTTTTTTTTTTTTTTTTTGAGACAAGTTCTCACTATGTAACCTAGGCTGGCCTTGAACTCTCTATCTTCTTGCTTCTGGCTCCCTAGTGCTATGAGTTCACCATAGCTAGCAAAATGCAGAATCCGAGTCAGTAGGTATGGTGGAGCTGAGATTCTGCACTTAGAGGAAGGTCTCAGAAGATGCCACTGTGGCTGGTCCCTGGACCATGCTTTGAGTAAAGGGTTAGAAATTACTTGTGGAGAGTGCAGGAAGAATTAACTTGAGGACTCACTAAACACAGCTTCCTGGTCGTAGGCCTAGAGTTTCTGACTTAGCAGCTTTGGGGCAGGGGTGGTGCCTGAGATTCTGTATGCCTAATAAATTCCTGTGTACTGCTGATGTACACAGCATTAATTTGGCAATTAATAGGGCAAGTTATTAGTGACTCACCCCCAAACCCTCACATACCTAGCATACAAAGCAGAGGAATCCCTATTTAATTTCATGCATTAAGTCTTACTCTCTTGGCTATGTCCCCAGGATCCAGGACAAAAGTACAAACGGAGACTGGATGCCATGTGGATAAATATTTAAAAGTTACACACCAGGCCAACAAGTGCATTAGACAACAATGTGGATCGCTTTTTGTGATATGTGCCCCAGCTACTGAGTGTACCTGTTACACGTTCAAGGCAAATTCATGAACACTTCTCGGAACTATAATTTGATACATAAAATGATGGCAATGAATACTTGGTTCTTTTAGGAAATAGCACTCTATTTGAGAGCCTATCACACTCATGCAGTTTGAAAGGAAAGATTTGCCAAGTTAATGAATTATTTTTCCTTACCTAAGCACTTCTGTTGCTAAATCTTCCCAGCATTCTGACGTGGCATCCACCTCTGCTGTTAGCAGTTGCGAAGTCCACCACCTTCATAACATTAAAGTGCAGTCTCCTTTTACTGTGAAACATTGGATCAGAGATGGGAAGAAGCCTTTCCCTAGGGTCTGATCAGGGCTAATTATGAGATTGGGTATTTAGGTTCTTGCATCACATTCTACCAGTGCTGAACATTGGATCCCAAATGACAAAACTCCCATGAGTTTTTGTCATGTGTGGAGACCTCTGAAGTTCAGGACCTGTGAAAGGGGACATTTTTGCCTGGGTCTGGGGCCGTGCTTCCTGTTTTGATGGATATGAAAGAACTGACAGGTAGATATCAGTCAACTATCACTCCATGTGCTTAATATTCAGGAGAGCTATGAAGAATCAAATAACGTACTCTTCTAGATGTTCTAAAATATAACCATTAAGCTGAAGCCTATAATTTTAGCCACATAGAGAAAATCTTGACACAATCAACTTTGATTATGCCACATCAAGAAATAATCACCTGCCTTATGATTCTATGAAATCAGTATGATGTCTGGATATAGAATGTTTTTTTTAAATCATTGGATAGCTACTGTTTCAGACATCCATACATGAGATATCCTTTATATGAGAGTTAAACAAGATTGTCTTCCTTAAGCTTAATACCAGGTGAGGAGAAAAGTAAATTGTCTCCTCAGATAAACTTGTGCATTTCTTACATTAGTTGCCTAGAATCTCAGCACTAAATTAAGTATTCATTTGTAATACCTGACATAGCTGAAAATCTCTATACATATTTTTTCTATAGATACTTTCTTTGAATTTTGCTTTTAAGTTATATATATATGATATATATATATATATATATATATATATACATATATATGTATATATCACACACTTAAAATAATCAGTTAACCCAGGAAGGCATAATAACATAGAAAGAAGCAACTATGTGAATGATTTATCTTGCAGAGTTCCTACAACTCAAATGGGAAAATGATGTGTCTGACAGAATTTTGTAAATAGATAAATAAATAAATAAAGCTCCCATAATTTAAAGATTTCATATCTCTGGTCCTAAATGGCTGCTTGACTTTTAGCCACCATCAGGCTACTGCTTGTTTGTGCAAAAAGAAAGAAAAGTCAGAAGAGCAAAATGGGATTTTATAGCTTTTCCAGAAGTTCTATAAAATTCTCAATCACGTGACCACATGGGAAATGTAATTTACTTCTTCCTGGCAACAGCAAACTCAAATATTAAGTTTCTATTACTTCAAAGGAAGAAAAGAGAGAGAGGTGAAAAACTTCATTCACTGCCATAAATTCTTCATTGGTGTTATAATGGAGACTTTTCAATTTCTTACTATAGTAACATCATACTGAATGTTTAAAGTTGTCATAAAGTTTAAAAGTATCTGATGCCACATTGGATAGATGTTTATTCAAATATTTTCTATGTTTCAAGCGCCAAAATTCTTACATATCTCAGATTAGCACAATTTTCAATAAAAAAGTAAATTAGATTTTTAAATAGGATGCAGATAATGATGTCCAGAATTGTTCATGTACAATTTGGTTTAGTTTGGGATTGAATCAATGATTTACTTTCATAAATATTGATTTCCTTTCTTAGTTGTTTTATGAACTAGGTGGGAAGGGCCATTGTGTTCAGTCTTTGTTTTGCTTCCATTCATCTTCCCAGTGCAGAATTATTGTGGATATTTCCTTGGCTGTTTGTATTTCAGATGATAAATTGAGCATGAGAACTACATTATGAAATTGACTGCATTTACCAAAGTGGCATTTGATATTTTCCATTTATAAACATAATATCTTTTATTCAAAATCAAGGAAATTTTGACAAAAATGAATTTTTGTTAACTTAAGTGTTAAATGCCAAAGTCTATTATTTATTTCTGAGATACACTAAACTAAAATAATTTCATCTTCTTGGCCAAGGTCAAGTGCATTAAAAGAGAATGCATGTTATGAATAAACATTATTAAAAACAAACAGCCACCACAGCAGCTTTTCATAATTAAGCAAAAAAATTGCAAGTTGAGTAAGCATGATCTTTACTCATTAAACTTTTAAAAATCTCTGTTGAATTCATAATATCATCTCTTATAAGGGTACATAATTTATTTTTACACTCAGCAATTCATAGTTCATTGATTCTGATGTGGGTTGTATATGAATATGTTTGTATGTATCTGTGACTGTGAATAATATAAAATATTATGATTTGGAAAAATCAAAATTTGGAATTGATTTAATGTCTATTTCTCACTCGTCCATGAAATCAATGATCCCCTTACTGCTTTTGACCCCATAGAAAATTTTAAATTACTAATCATCAGTTCAGGGTGGGAAAGGAACTTTTGGAAATTTTCTTTGTCCAAGTTCCTCATCATGATCAGCTAAGATCTTTCACTCCTGTTTTTAACTTCTCAGCTAGTTTTCACAATTTGTTGTCCTGTAAAGTAATAAATGGCCCAAATTTTCTATACACTAATTAAAATTCCATTTCTCATGAATTCCTTAATCGAGTGCAAGTCATTATGTGCTTTGTTGATTCTTAAGTGCAAAGATAATTGCAATGGGCAGCATGAAAAGGGTCTGATTATTGCCTGTCGACTCTTGTGAATTCTAATAGGTCTAATTGCATAGCATCAATTCATCATCTCAGCATCACTTCTTTTTATTATTAGTTCTCCGAATTGTAATGTGCTCATAAAGAAGTGTTGTAGTATATCAGAGATGACATGGTACCTGGCCTATTATAATTTTCAGCCTTTACCTTGTACAACTCTTGAAATTAAAAGTTTATTATGGAGTGCCCTTTTTCTGAAACTAATTTTAAAATGTTCCTTTATGAAGAAATGAGTACTGTCCAACAATCTACATATGAATTTGTCTTTATAATAATTCCATTAAATGACTACCAAGACCTTTTTTGCTCAGATTGTTCCTATAAGTCCAGAACATAATAGGTTAGTTGGAAAACATTTATGAGACTTTTTAATGGGAGTTCCTGGCAAGACTTCTCAGAGAGTTTCTATGCCATACAAACTATTCTAAAGGAAATGGAAAGAAAGCACTTCCACTGAATAATGATGTGGAATTTCTGATACCCCAAGTATATGACAAAAAGACCACCAATAATCGAGACTCCAAACACCCTGTCATTTGTACTTTGCAAACAGAACAGCCCTAGTATAGAGAAAAAAGGTAAGCCTTTAGTCAGTCTAGAGATGAACTAAGTTCCAAATATGAGAGGGGGTGTCTCTAATAATGACTGCAAATTTGAGGATGTTTACCCTCTCTTGAGCACTGAACTTTAATCATTATTTCCACTAATCGCATGGGTCCTTATGAGTAAAGTTTTGAAATGACAAATTTTTAGACAAGGCTCCAAATATCACCCATGATCACCAGATGGTATATGGCAAAGCTGGAATTTAAACACAGAATACTTCCATAGCTTGTATGCTATTTTGAACACACTGTGGCATGATTTATCCAAATGAATGTCATCAGAATTGAGAACAGTGAACTTTGAAAGAAAGATAATCATAGTATTAAAGTATGACTCCAAGTCATCCCAAATATTAAAGCAAACTTAAGATGTTCCTATTTCCTTTAAGATAATATGACCAGAAGTGATTATAATCCATTAGAGAATGAGTCAGTTTCATATGATCACTTTCTAGCAGTTATACTAATTGAAGGAAAATAACTTAGTTATCTATTGCCATTTAACAAACTAGACCAAAACTTGGAGTAAATCAACAACTACTCCTCAGTCCCTTCAGACATACATATACCTGTCATATATTTAGCAGTAAGTTTTAAAAAATTCAATTGTTTTTACTGTTTTACTCTTTGCTTTCCTTTTAGTATTAGAAAGTTTCTTGAGTGCCATGATGACCATATGGTGTACATATGTGTATGTCTTTTTTTTTTTTAATGAGATCATAAACACAGAACCAGGGCAGGCCTACAGGTCTTTACTACTTGACATCAACTGGCAAAGTGATGCTTCCCCCTTGGTTTCACCCTGAAATGGCACAGGTGAGTGTGGCATCTCATATAGGTTTTAGCATGGTGATTGAGTGCTAAACAAATGGTCAAGCACCAAACCAAAATTCTTTAAAAAATATGGGTCAAAGGCCGAAAGATTAGAGCTTGGAGCAGTTTGAGTGCTGAGGTAACACTCCACTTTATTAGGGTTCATATTCTGTGTAGCATAAATGTAAACAACGTTCTGTATTCCACAGTGCCTAGGTCCTTATTGGGAAAAACAAGTGATTGAGAACTGAGCCGCAAATCTAGTGTCTCACATGGGGTACCCCACAAGATGGACCCAACTAGGATTGCCCATCAGGGTACCTACCCATGTGCCTTTGCTTCTCATCACATGGCACTGAAGTGTTGGAGTGTCCAGACAGCAGATATTTCAAAAGAGATCAAGGAAGAACCTCTAGGGTTTGCCACCTTTTGTTGAAAGTCCCACAGCATTTCTTCAATATTTTTTTTTGGTTATAAGCAAGCCACTGTAGACAGCTAAGGGTCATCAAGAATGATTCCTGCTCTAGTTTTACATGGAGTGGCAAGGTCACATTGCCAAAGAGCCAGCAGGATGGGAGATATTGCTGTGACCGTCTTTAGATAATATAGCCTGCCACAGGGAATGAGTCAACTTCATGTTATTGCTTCCTGGGCAGTAAAGCAATTTGGAAAGAAACAGTCCCCCAGCAGGTATAAATTACTATCTTAAACATCCCTCTGAAGATTACTTTAATGAGAAGATATTTCTTTGCTTTGTGCATTTGTGTGATGAAAAGCAAAAATAAAACTTAATTCATTTTCTATAGAGCAAATGTTTGGTTTCCTTCCAAAAGATCTTTCAAAATATGTAATTTAGGTATAAATATTTTATTAAACATTGAGTTCATTTCCAAATATAAAAAATTAACAGAAAATATTCTAAATTTTCTGTACCATATGAAATTTATAATATACCCTATACCTAAATATGAAAAAATTTACCACTCACTAATATCTATTTCATATGTTTTACTTTGAAAATCATAGACTAAGATAGAGACATACATGGAGCTATTGCTGACTATTTAATCGCACTTTAAAAAAAAATCAAGATGAAATTTACATACAGTGAAATGTAAAGGTCTTAAGTATAGATGATCCTCAACTTACACTGGTTCAACTTGGGATTTTTAGACTTTATAATGCTGTGGAAATAATATGCATGCAGTAGAAACTGTACTTGAGATTTAATGTTTTGCTCCTTTCCTGCCCTAGCAATATGTGTTATGACACTCTCTTATGATGCTGGAGAGTGGCATGGAGCAGCAGTTACCAACCTACCATGGGATCTGGCTAAAACAACTGATAGTCTATAGAGTGCTGTCTTGCTAAACTGTCTGTCTGTTCTGTTAGATTATTGTTGTTAGGTGCCATCGAGTCAGTGTCCAACTCATAGTGACCCTAAATGCAACAGACAAAACACGATTGTCAGTGGTTCTCTGCTATTCATAGGGTCTTCAATGGCTGATTGTTTTTTGGGAGTGGGCTGCTGGGTCCTTCTCCCAAGCCTACAGCACCTGGTGTTCCCAGACAGTCTCCCATCCAAGTATTAACCAGGCCTGACCCTGCTTAGTTTCCCAAGATCTGATGCCACAGTGGTATGGCAGCAGGCTCTATTAGATTAAGTGTACTGATTCCATTTTCAACTTATGAAAGTGTTTTCAACTTGCAGTGAGTTCATTGGGATGGAACCCTCATTGTAAGTGGAAAAGCATCTGTATATGAATTATTTGGTGAGTTTTGGCATTGAATACATATCAGTCAAGATGAAAAGTATTTCTATCACACCAAAAAGTATTTCTTATTGAGTATCTTTTATTGTTCTGTGTTCCCTCATGCCCACTCTAGTGCAGCCCCACCTCTCAAAGGTAAACATTGTTCTGATTTCTAACATTATGTATTAGTTTTATCAGTTTTTAATATGAATGGAACCATATAGTATGCCTTACTTCTTTCCAACTTTCCTTTGTTTCATATAAAATCTGTGACACTCATGCATGTTGTCACATATGTCTATTCATTATTTCTTGATCAATAGTTGAAGCACAACTAATTTATCTATTCTCTCATATATTTTCACTTTGTTATTCTTCCTTGATGATCCAAAAAAATCTCTTCCTTTTTTATTTCCTCTCTGTTCCAAGAACTTGCTTTAGCCATTCTTATAGGATAGGTCTGGTCTGCTCATGACAAATTCTCTTTAATTTTCCTTTGTCTGAGAATGTCTTTATTTCCCCCTTCATTCTTGAAGGATAATTTTGCTGGTTACAGGACTCTGGGTTTGACAGTTTTTTCTCTCATCACTTGGAAAATACTCGGCCCACTTTGTTCTTGCCTCTGTGATGTCTGAAGAAGAATCCACTGTCATTTGAATTGGTTTTTCCCCTATATAGATGAAGCTGCATTTCTCCCTTACTGCTTTCAAGATATATTTTGCCTACTTTCAGATGTTTGTTTGAAGGGTTGGTTTGTTTAATTTTGAGACAGGGTCTTGCTGTGTTGGATTTGAATTCTTTGGTTCAACCAATCTTTCTGCCTCAGTCTCCCAAGTAGCTAGGGGTACTGGCACATGACACCATGCCTGCCTTTGTAACTGTTTACAGAGCATTTTTATAATTTTTTTTTTTTTTTTTTTTTTGCGGTACTGGGGGTTGAACCCAGGGCCTCGCGCCTGCATGCTCTGCAACTGCTGGACCACTGAGCTGCACCTCAGCCCATTTTTTTTTTTTTTTTTTTTTTTTTACTTTTTGAGACAAGGTCTCACTAAGTTACGTAGACTGCCTCTGGTCTCGAACTTGTGATCCTCCCGCCTCCGCCTCCCGAGCCGCTGGGATTACAGGCGTGCGCCACCACGCCGGGCCCCCGCATTTTTATAATTTTTATAAGCTGAAATTGTTCTAAGAACTTAGATAGTTTTAACATCTGTGTTTTCTCTGTGTTGAGTCTGTTGATTGTCTCTTCTAAGCTGAAATTTTCTTGGTTGGTGGTGTGATAAGTACGTTTCTATTGAATCCCACGGGCTGGGATTTGGCTCAGTGGGTAGAGCGCTGCGCTGCAGTCTCTGAGGTCCTGAGTTTAATTCCCAGAACCGCAAAAATGGGAGAAGGACCTGGCAATCCACTCCCAAGGCAATCCCGAAGCACTCAGCCATTGAAAACCCTATGAGGGTCGCTATGAGTCGGATACCGACTCAACGGCACCTAACAACAACAACAACAACAACATTGAATCCCACGTGTACTGAGACTCTGGATCTTA
Organism: Pedetes capensis; assembly: GCA_007922755.1. Taxonomy (NCBI): domain Eukaryota; kingdom Metazoa; phylum Chordata; class Mammalia; order Rodentia; family Pedetidae; genus Pedetes; species Pedetes capensis. The sequence goes on from VMDO01039172.1 coordinate 11,096, forward strand.
TTTGAATCTCTGTCTTTAAGTATCATCATCATACTCCAGGGAAAGAGACTACTGTTCTCATCTCCTCAGCTTCCTTCTTGGACACCTTATGGCAGGAGAGCACCTTGTTTCTTCTGGGCAGAGGTGGGGCTTCAGATTCCCCTCAGGTAATGCATCCTTAGCTGGAAGGGGAAGCTTACCTGATGCCACTCTCCAGTGAGCCTTCACCCACACAGCAGTGGTGAGGACTTTGGGTTGGGAGTTAAATTTCCAGCTTCCCATGTTGTCGCTGGCACTACACTTGCCAGAGGTGAAAGTCACAGCTACCCATGAAGTCTCCTCTAATACCTCCAAGGATAAAGACCATCTCATTGCAGAAGTGAGGCCAGAATTGTAGACTCCTCACTGACTTTTGTCAACAAAAGAAGGGTGGGTACTCAGTTCTATCTGTAATGTTTGGCCTTACTGTTTTTCTGTCTTGCTACATTGCCCCTTGACCCTATCTTGTTTTTGATTTTTGGCTAGTGTGAACTTATGGGAGAAGGGCCTGGCAATCCACTCCCAAGGCAATCCCGAAACAGTCAGCCATTGAAAACTCTATGAGGGTCACTATGAGTCGGATACCGACTTGACGGCAACTAACCTCAACAACAACAACAAGAAGTGTGAGCTTGCTTTCTGACTTGCTGGCTGTGTTAGCACCCAGAGGGCAGACTGGGCTATATGTGGCAAGAAGAAAAACTAGGGAACTCATCACCATTTTGGTTCTAAGGCCTGCCTTCTTCTCTCCACCTTTGGGAATCATATTTATGTATAGCATCCTGGGTTTTTACCTACATTTAGAAGAAAGGATAAGGAGAAGTCCATCTGTTCCATCTCATTCAAGAAACTAAATACTCTTTGCTTTTTTATGGATATATTTAACACTAGGTCTTGGTGAATTCCGAGGTTAGAGAAAGTTGATAATAGTTCCAGCATTAGAAGAGTGTCAGCCACATAGGAAGCACTCAATGAGGACTAGTTTATTCTCTTTTTATAATCCCATTGTCTCTGAAAGTGCAATCATCTTTTATAGAATAGCTGTGCCTAGGCTTTTAGGAGGGTTGGGGAGGCAGATGTAGTCTTACTTCTCAACTCACTAGTAAATTCAGGAATCTTCTCAATATTTCTTAATATATATCACAGAGGTAGCTCCTCTTTCCTTGTGTGTATGAGGATGACTTCACATATGTATGTATAAACATATGTAAAACCTCTGCTTTTTACATACTGTTGAAGGCAGACAAACCTAGGGCAAAAACATACTCACTCTGAGAAATCTTCCTGGAAGGACATGGATAAGAATACTCTTCATTTCTAAGACAGTAGTAATTTTTGCCTGTGTGTGTTTGACCCAGTCTTTTCTCATGCTTAAGATCAGACCATCAAATTCTCATATGCAAGTTCAAACTGAAGCTGAAGAAAATTAGAACAAGTATACGAGAGCCATAGTATGACCTTGAGTACATCCCACCTGAGTTCAGAGACCACCTCAAGAGTAGGTTTAACTCATTAGACACAAATGATAGGAGACCAGAAGAGTTGTGGCATGACATAAAAGATATCATTCAAGAAGAAAGCAAAAAGTTCTTTAAAAGACAAGAAAAAAAGAAAAGACCAAATTACATGTCAAAAGAGACACTGCACCTTGCCCTTGAATGTCCAGCAGCTAAAGCAAAAGGAAGACATGATGAAGTTAAGGAACTAAACAGAAGATTTCAGAAGGCAGCTCGAGAAGACAAAAACAAATATTATAATGACATGTGCAAGGAGCTGGAGGCAGAAAACCAAAAGGGAAGAACACGCTCTGTGTTTCTCAAGCTTAAGGAAGTGAAGAAAAAATT
>VMDO01039173.1:0-12875 GCA_007922755.1 Pedetes capensis
CATATTTCGGACATGTAGTCAGGAGAGAACAATCCCTGGAGAAGGACATCATGTTTGGAAGAGTGGCAGGTCAATGGAAAAGAGGAAAACCCTCCACCAGATGGATTAACACAGTGTCTGCAACAATGGGCTTAAACATAAATAAGATGGTTTGCCTGGCACAGAATCGGCAAGTGTTTTGATCTGCTGTACATAGGGTTGCTGTGAGTCGGACTCGACTCGATGGCACCTAACAACAACAACAACAATATGTAGAAAACTGAGAAAGTGGATGGAGATGAATAGAAGAGAAAGAGTGTAGGAGATGATTATAAAAGATTAAGTAAATAACTTTACCTCAGAGATCCAATGTTATTGGAATTGTTAATGTTCCAAAGCAGGTGCTAGAGTGAGACAAAATACAGAACCCTATTTTCTATAAATAAGATCAAATCAACATGTAAATATTAAAGCGAGTGTGGAGTTCTAGTCTAATCCTTGAACCAACACTACATTATACCACTGCTGTCCATATCCATACATGCATATATGCATGCAGCTCTTTTGGTGGTGTTGTTTAGATATTATTAAAGATGACAAGAAAAGAGGCTTATAGGGCCTAAGTGTGTTAAATCAAGAGCACACATATTTTTATTCTTTGTCAAGTACTTTTTCCTTTTATTGTCTTTAGATAACTGAATTAACATTTGGGCTTATTTCCAAGCAAACTAGTTCATTTTCTCCTTGTTTGTTACAGAAATTTAAATCCGTCAGTATTTACCATGGTGGTCACTGGGAGTGGGAGATGCAGCATGACACTATTGGCTGTGTAGCCTGAGGAGTCCTCAGGGACCTCCAGTCTGGTGAATACAGGATTTTGACTTATATCACAGAAAATAAATTCAGTACAAGTCAGTATGAAGCCAAATTGGAGCTTATAAAGTAAAGTACATAGCCATATTTAGAGTGCAGGCATTAAGACACAGACATGTTTATGTGTCTTTACGACAGCTATATACGTGATTTTGCTGCTTTAAAAATTACATTGTTCAAAGGACATAATTTACAGCCATGTTCAAAGATTAAGTGAACTTCAATAATTAAGTTGTGGTTGTTGTTAGGTGCCATCGAGTCCTGTCTGACTCACAGCGACCCTCATGGTGTTTTCAATGGCTAATTGTTTCGGCATTGCCATTGGAGTGGATTGCCACGTCCTTCTCCCATTTGCGATGCTGGAAATCTAACCCAGGACTTCAGAGACTACAGAATGGAGCTCTACCAACTGAGCTAAATTCCAACCCTGCAATAATTAAGTAGGGCTTCAGAATTAAGTAAAAAGTATGAGCTGGTTTATTTATTTTCGTTATCTTAAAGAATTTCCTTTTGTAAATGAAATTGTAATGTGGTTTATAAGGTGCAGTGTTCTAGTTTATGGATGAGAAAGGCATACCGACAACATTAAAATCGAAGGTCACAGGTTTTTAAGACAAGTATTTTGGCCGTAAATGTGGTCCCTTAGCTGTCTTAATACTCTTGCTTGAGATACCTCTCAGAAAACGTAGTATTGTCGCTATGCAGGTGATCTTCAGCGTGATTTTGTCAGTTGTGTGAAAGTTTTCAATTCTCAGCCAGCAAGAGGCACAATCCAGATCCTGGAGAGTGAGGGGCTTTTTTTTTTTTTTTCTTTCACAAGTCACCTTAATTTTCCTTGTCTTTCTATCCTAGCAGGCGCTTAAGAAAACATAAATACTAATGAGGAAATAAAACAATCAATTTTTCCAAATTGATAAGATAAAAGTGAAATTTCACTTAATCAAATATGTATATTGAACATTTAGTGTATGTCTTTCATTGTACTGAGTCATTTGGCAGGTACTCATTTAAATTTCACAACACCTGACTAAAGTCCAATCATGACTTTACCACAGGATAGTTCTGAAGCGTGAAGGTGCATTTGCCTTTGTGTTGTTCTATATTACCTCCCAAAGTATTGGACTAGGTAATGAATGTGTTTACACAAAATTTTCACAGAATTAACATTGATTTTAATCAGAATATCTGCAAAGATTCTTAGAGCAAGTATGATCTGAGTTTAGTGTGAAAAGATTAAATAGATCTTGTTAATTGGAAATGGTAAAGATGTGGTATTTCAGACAAAAGGAGAATTTTAGCAAATGCCTAGAGGTTGAATAATGAAGGACATATTCTGTAATGTAAGAAATAAGAAGAATAGAGGGATTGGAGTTGGAGTCCAGTGTGTGTGTGTGTGTGTGTGTGTGTGTGTGTGTGTGTGTGTGTGTGTTAACATTTTGCAGATTGCAAAGATAAGAAAGAAATATATCAATATTGGTTCAGATTTTATGAATGATCAGGATAGTAACCATGGAAACCAAGAATCATCTCTATATCATCAGTCTAATCAGTCTAAGCCCAGTATGTTAGTGAGTGTAGGCTAGATTATGTAGCGGCCTGCAGCTGCAGCCCTGTGGCATCCGATCCCGTCAGATCTCGGAAGCTAAGCAGGGTCAGGCCTGGTTAGTACCTGGATGGGAGACCACCTGGGAAGACCAGGTGCTGTAGGTTTGGGAGAAGCACCCAGCGACCCACTCCCACAAACAATCAGCCATTGAAAACCCTATGAATTACAGAGAAGCACTAACAATAGTGTCTCACCTGATGTACATAGGGTCGCTATTCGTCAGACACCAACTTGACGGTACCCAACAACAACACAGTACCATAGTGGCAAAAACAGCTTGGTACTGGCACAAAGACAGGCATGAATTTGTTTGGAACAGAATAGAAGACCCAGATATACACCCACCTAAGTACAGTCAGCCTGCAGCTGTAGCCCTATGGCATTCAATCCCATCAGATCTCGGAAACTAAGCAGGGTCGGGCCTGGTTAGTACCTGGACGGGAGACCGCCTGGGAACACCAGAAGCTGTAGGCATGGGAGAAGGACCTGGCAACCCCCTCCCAAAAATCAATCTGCCATTGAAAACCCTATGAACAGCAGAGAAGCACTGACAATAGTGTTTCCCCTGTTGAACAGAGGGTCGCTATGAGTTGGATACCGACTCGACGGCACCTAACAACAACAACAATACAAAAAGATGGTAGCCATTTTTTCTAGGAAGGAATGATGATAAACCACATGTTTTAAGACAGTAGGAGCTGAGCTGGGAAATAGACCAGCTTTGCAAATGCAAGTGGAGAATGTCATTGCCTATTCTGTGCCCTACAGAAAGTTTCTGGAATAGGACAGGAAGGAGATATTTCCAAAGCTGGCAAGTCCTATTCTTCCAATTATGGAAAAGGTAAAGAACCAGCCAGAAAATTGTGAGTAAGGAACTTCAAATATTCTTTTGGTTAATTGTGTTGGAGTATAGGGGTTGCTGAACCAACAGAGATTCGGGCAGTTCTGTGTATGGTTGTTAAAAGAGTATATGGTAAGATTCAAAAGGAAATATGTATATGAGACAATTAGAATGGGGGCTTTTACTGTTTGATAGTAGGAAGGTTAAGGGCATCAAGCACTATGCAATGAGATAAGAGAAAATAAAAAGGGGGGATTGCAGAGCTTGTTGTTGTTAGGTGCTGTTGAGTTGTGTCCAACTCATAGCATCCCTCATAGGGTTTTCAGTGGCTAATTGTTTCATGATTGCCTCAGGAGTGGATTGTCACATCCTTCTCCCATTTTTGACGTACTGGGAATTGAACCTAGGACCTCAGAGACTACAGAGCAGTGCTCTACCAACTGAGCTAAATGCCAGCCTTGCAAAGTTTAGGGATTTAATTAAGCCTTCTCTCTTCATTTTTTCTTTTTTTGTGTGTTTCCAGTGCAAAGAGGATAAGGGGATGTACACAGGGTGCCATTTGGGCACTTTCAGGTTTTTTCCTCTTTCCATCTTTCATTTCTTTCTTCCTTCCTTCCTTCCTTCTTCCTCTCCTTCTAATTTATGTGTCATTTCAGGGAATGGCAGTTGTTTGAAGAATCCATAAGACAGCATCCAAAGTATAGTGCTTCTTGTAAAGAAGAAACTCAAAATTACTAGTTTTGTTTCCCTGCCCTTCCCCACTTCTTTTCACTTGTCTCCAGCAGTGCCTCCTCTTAAGTCTTCTGGCTCTTTATTCCCTGGCTGATGTGGAGAGAGATCAGGCCACAGTATGATATATCTGAACTGAAATACAATTTCCTGTGGAGAGCTCACTGCAGGTCGAGATTTTTCTCTGAATACCCATCTTCCTGTATTGGTGTGTTTTAAAGATTATTTTCTTGAGGGAATTCACAACAATTTCCCTTCTTCTCTTGTAATAAGCAGTTCGTTTGTTCATATTTTCAGCACACATTTATTGAGTGAGCACTGTGCGACATATATTGTTCCAGATGCTGAGAATATAAAGATGAGTAAATTGGATCTCTGCCAACAGGGAGCTTGCTCTTGTAAAAGTTTAAATAAATCTTCTTCCAATATTGCCTTTAGAAGCCAGAATTTATTCTTCAAAATTGTATAACCAAAACTTAAGTTTTCATCCTGACATGGAAGTGTTTCATCCAATAAAACCATATATAACCATTGGAATCCTGAAAATGTGCTCAAAAGGTTCAGAACATTTTTTTAAAAACAAGACTGTGGAAGTTTCTTCAATTAGAGGAGACAGAATAATTCAATACCTGAACTTTAGAGATCTGAAATTTGAATTAATTAGATGCCAAAATATATCTCTCCCAATATTGTCCTTGGGGCTGGGGTTTAGCTCAGTTGGTAGAGCGCCGCTCTGCAATCTCTGAGGTCCAGAGTTCGATTCCCAGCACCGCAAAAATGGGAGAAGGATGTGGCAATCCACTCCCAAAGCAATCCCGAAACAGTCAGCCATTGAAAACCCTGTGAGGGTCGCTATGAGTAGGACATGACTCGATGGCACCTAACAACAGCAACAACAACAACAATATTGTCCTTATGAAGATTTTTGGTATTTTTGCTTCCAAGACTTCCAGAATTTCATAATGAACTCAACTGTTTCAGAATTTGGGTTTTCACATATTAGAAATTAACTTTGATCTCTGGGCTTAAAGGAATGTGATTATATCCATGTAGGCATGTTAAGAATTACTCTTAACCTAATTTTAACACATATATAATATAATAATGATCTTAATACTAGTAGCTATTGTTTTTGTGCTATACATTAAAGACCATCATGAGTGTACATTATGCCATTTAGCTATTACAGAAAACCTCCAGAACATTCCAGCTTTCAAGTTTAAAGGATTTCTGGAGGAAATTGGTTCAGTTAGTGTCATTTTTCACTCTAGAAGACATTTAATTCTACATTGTCTCTTATGTAATGATGACCATGTTATTAATATTGACCTACTATATTCAATGTGATAAGAAATCTTATAAGCAAATAGAAATGTTACAGGGATGTAAACACATCTCCTTTTACCTTCATAATGAGTGAAGTGGCTACTGAGGAACCTTTGAGTCACCAGCCATGAAATACCTAAACAAAGAAAGTGAATGCTTGATAGAATAATAGATATGTTTTTTCAGTAAATTATATAACAAGATGAGGCAACTGGTTGAGGTCAGAACAAAACTGAAGACATGTTCAACAACTGTAATGTGATATGAAATATCTGTGATTTCTTTTGGTGACAGAATCATAGTTACTTCCTATAATGTTAGCCTCCATTCATAATGGAAGCCAAGGATGAATTTCAGGTAAAGGACAGCGAAAAGGAAGATGAGATTATTCTTACCCACATTCATAAATATCGGGCAATGAACTTTTGCTCTAACATAAGCTGTTGACTGAGTTGAGGCAGGAGCTGCGGAAGGCAAATTCAGAACTCATTTAGGGTGGTGTAAAGGCCTAGTTGAACTCTCACAGAAGGTGTAGACATATTGTAGCTTGATGACATTTAACCCTTTCCCTTTACAAATGTAAGTCACTTTTTTTACTTTGCAAGTTCCCTTTTTATATATTTAGAGTAATTATTCCTGAGTCGGACTTTACTTGACAGCACCTAACAACAACCACCACAACAACAACATTCCTGAGATATTTGGAGAATTCTGGTATACTATCATTGCTGTCTGTATTTTCATTAAAGATTACAATGTGAGGGGCTGGGGTATAGCTCAGTTGGTAGAGTGCAGCTCTGTGATCTCTTAGGCCTTAGGTTCAATTCTCAGCACCGCAAAAATGGGAGAAGTATGTGGCAATCCACTCTCAAAACAGTCCCGAAAAAAATCAGCCATTGAAAACCCTATGAGGGTCACTATGAGTCAGAAAGGACTCAGTAGCATCTAACAACAATTAATTTATACTATCAATTTTAATTGAAAATGGTGAATGGAATGATATCAATTCATTTTAATGAAATTTGAAATTAGAGATTTTTACAAAACTATTCACATTCATATTTATTTCTAAAATTAGAATAATTTTGCATTTCACATAACTTTTTTCTCTAGGTTGTAAGTCATGTTTTTACATGCTGGGCAGCAGTGCTGCTGATGAAACTTACATTCGCAACATTTTTACCAGTGATGATCTACGATTCCAATTATTCCACATCCTTGCCAATACTTGTGATTTTATAGTTTTTCTTCTTGGTATTATAGCCATCGTACTGGGTATTAAGCCATAATCATACTTCATTGTGGTTTTGATTTGCATTTTCCTAATGAGTAATAAAGCACCTTTTCATGTATGTATGTTATCTTCTATAGGTCATGCTTTGCTCATTTTAAAAATTTAATTGTCTTCATGGGTTCTTTCCATATTCTGGATAGTATACCTCTATCAGATATATTATTTGCAAAAAAAATTCTCTCATTCTATAAATTATCTTCTTGGGTTTTGATTTTTCTTTCAAGGTCTCAGTATGTAGCCCAGACAGGACTTCTACCTCTGTATCCAGAGTGCTGGGATTATATACATATGCAAACACTCAGCTCTTTGCTTTCTTGATAATGATGTTTGATGCAAAAAGTTCATTTTCATGATGCTCAACTTATGTATTTTCTTACATGGTTTATGCTTTTTGTGTTATACCTAAAAATCCATTGTCAGCCCCAAGATCAGGAGGATTTTCCCTCATGTTTACTTCTAAGATCATAGATGTGCACAATTCAATCTACAATGTGAAATCAACATGAGGTTCACATTTGAGTCAGTGAGAAAGGAGAAAAGTAAAAGGAGAGAGCACAGACCATGCCTCAAAGTGCATAATCCAGAATGAAATGTCCAACTTCTTGTGCTCACCTTCCATTGGGCAGTGCTTACATTTAGATCATAGTCATAGCTAGTTGCAGGACAAAAAGAGGGGGAAAGATATAATTTAGCTTTATATTCAACAATTTGACCCAAATTTTATTACTACGTCAAAAGGAAAGAACAAGTATTCATGGACAATGAGCAATCTTTGACACAATAAGTAACATTATTGAATTACACTTCACAAATTTAACATTTTGCTGACATTACCCCTTTTTAAGATGAGGGCTGCTGGGGAGAAGTTTGAAGCCAGTCTGCTCCTCCCTCATTTTTTCTACCAATATGACTGAATAATTTTCTTTTGGTTCTTGAAATTAAGTAACATAAACAGACTATCTCATTGTTGATCATTTTGTTTCTGTTTCCTTTAAGTGTTTTGTGGAATCTTGATGTGAAGATTTTGAATATTTTTATGCCTTTGATTACATTTCCATTTCCAATCATTGAAAATGTACTTCAGGAATCACAGTTCTACTTCATTTGCATCATTTGTAACCGCTCAGTAACTTGCTACTTCTACACAACTAAATGTCATAATTAAATAACTTAATTACATGCAATTATTTTATTAATTAATACAATCACTAATTAATATGGTTCTTTTAGGTCTTCAATTGTTTCTTTGCATTTGCCCTGTTCCTTTAAATTCAAAGTTGTGTTCTATGTTTTATCATCTCTCTTTGAGCTCTTATTCTATTAAGCTACATTTTATTTAATAAATATAATGTTAAATATTTTCTCGGTAGATTATTCTTTGTGTTTCCTTTTTATCAAAACATGTTTTCCTTGCTATGCTTTTAATTTTATTCCTCCTCTACCCTGCAGCCGTACCACTGCAGAGTCTGATTACATCAGATCTCCTAAGCTAAGCAAGGTGGAGCCTGGTTAGTACTTGGATGGGAGACCGCCTGGGAAAACCAGGTGCTGTAGGTTTGGGAGAAGGACCTGGCAACCAACTCCTAAAAAACAATCAACCATTCAAAACCCTATGAATAGCACAGAAACACTCACAATACTGTTTCGCATGTTGCACATAAGGTCGCTATGAGTGAGACATCGACTTAATGGCACCTAATTACAATAGCAACCCTCATTCAAAGAATTTCATGCAATCTCCTTAACAGGTTTAAAAAAAAACAACTTTAGTTATACTAAAAGTGGACAGCTCCAACCATCTCTTCCTGGGGAGTCACAATTCAAGAGCTGAATTTTCCCCAGAGTACAGAGAATAGTATGGGGGAAAAAAGATTTGTCTTACTTCTATGTGCAGAAACTGGTTACCAGACCTGGTCTGAATCCTTTCTTAGTAAGTGTACTGTTCGTTTTTCTGTACTGTTCCAGTGAGAGATAGCTTAGCACTTAAGATTGCTTACCCTATTCACTCTGGAGCCTGCAGCTGTAGCCCTGTGGTGTCTGATCCCATTAGATGTCGGAAGCTAAGCAGGGTTGGGCCTGGTTAGTACTTGAATGGGAGACCGCCTGGGAAGACCAGGTGCTGTAGGCTTAGGAGAAGGACCTGGCAACCCACTCCCAAAAATCAATCTGCTATTGGAAACTCTATGAATAGCAGAGAAACACTAACAATAGTGTTTCATCTGTTATATGAAGGGTTGCTATAAGTCGGATACTAACTGGACAGCACCTCACAACACCAACAACATTCAGTCCGGGGCAGTAAGCCATGGCTTATGTTAGAGATTCTGTCATATCTATTTGCTCCTTTAACATTTTTCTCTCAAGGAACATTTATATCAGGTCAAGCTGAAGAGTGGAAGGAAAGGTAAGGAATAGGTCTTGGATAAGGACTCATTGCATTGGGAAGAGACATGAAATATCTTCAGATGTCCCTCACACTTCACTCCTTCAGGTATTACTTGTTTTCTGTTGGAATAGTTTTCTACTTACTGCTGGTCATAATTAGTTCTGAACTTTTACGATTCCTCTCAGTTTTCCTTTCAACTCTTCCGCCAGTAGGAGATTGAGAATCATAGCAAATTTCAGCAGTTTGCTTGGACGGTGGTTAGCAGAGGAGAAATTCAGGATTGGGTGTTTACGTACTGGGATTTTCTGCACCTTTGACCAGATATACTCACTTTCTCTCCCCTTGAGCCACACTCTAAGTTGAAGGTAGGTCATAGTATTTCTCAGAGTTATGTTTATTTACCTTTTTTCCTGGACTTGTTCTGTGGAGGGTGAAATTGAGCTTTATGGGGCTTCACACAGCTAAATGGAAAAGATTAATGAAAACCTTTGTGTTTTATTTTTATTGGTGCACATACTTTTCATTTGGTCACATACTCAGTGGGATCCAGCTTAACCACCACCAGTATCTACCAGAAAGGAAGAAGAGTTGATGAACAAATTTGGGGTAGGTGATCAACAGCACCTACCAAGATCTGAAGCTAACAGGTCCTTAGCACTGTATAAAGTGATATCTATAGCTTACACTTCAGCACCTACCTTTTTGTAACCATAACTTGTTTTCTCTTAAAAGCTTAAAATTGATTTATGAAAGATAAAAAAGAATACTTTTTCACCTATCAAATAAGAAAGATTAAAAAAGAAAAAAGAATACTCAGTACTGGCTAGGATATGAAGGAAAAAAGGCAACTCTCATGAAGAGCTGCTGGGAATGTAAATTAATACAAAACTTTGTGAAAGCAAGCTTGACAAAATGTGCCCATGAAAACTTCAAACATGCATATGCTTTGAATTAAACATTTCACTTGCAGATATTTATCTTTAAAGGGATAATTGACTATATGCTTTAAATAATATAGATAGATAGGTAGATAGATAGAGATAGATAGATAGATTTTCACTGTAGTGTTTTATTCAATACAAAATAATTTGAGACTATGAATCTGGGTAGGTTAAAGACATTTTGATACACATGTACAATGTTTTAATTGTATACAACATCAAACAAGGTGATGTAGACACTAGACACTAAATTTGTTTGCCATTTACTGATAACATTTTTTGTAGTACTAAGGGCTGAACCCAGGGCCTCATATAGATCTTTTGTATATTCTTTACCACTAAGCTGTACCTCCACCCCCTTTTTTATGATTTGTCTTGAGACAGGGTCTTGCTAAGTTACATAGGCTGCCTCTGGCCTCAAACCTGCTATCCTCCTGCCTCTGCCTCACAGTTGCTGATATGAATGGCAGGGACCACTGCATCTAGTTACTGATCATATTCTATGTGATATACATATATATTCATATATGTGTATACAGATATATATATATACATATAATACATAATTTCAGTTGAGAATTTAATGAGCCTTACGAGTACGTAATGTCATTTATTCTATTTTATAAAAGATAGACATTTATGTGATTTAAAAGGGTTTGAATAAAGGAATGTTTTTTTAATTCTTTTTTTTGTGTGTGTGTGGTACTGGAGGTTATTTGCCAACTACATATGCTCCTAGTTAGGGGTCTATTTAATTTTTTAAATTTATTTTAGAATTTTTCTTTTTATTGAGTTTGAGTGTTCTTTGAGTATCCTGATTAACATCTTTGTCCAAATGAGATATGATTTGCAAATATTTCCTCCAAGTCTATAGAAGACTATATATATATATATATATATATATATATATATATATATATATATATATATATATATTTTATTTTTGCAATACTGGTGGGATGAACCTAGAGCCTTGGCCATACTTTGCAAGCACTCTACCACTGAGCTGCACTACAAGGCCCCTTTCTATTTTTATCTTGATACAGGATGTCTCTAAGACTGCCTCTGGCCTTGAACTTGCAATCCTCCTGCCCCTGCCTCCCAGGTTCCTGGGATTACAGGAGTACATCACCACACCTGGCCCTGTAGATGATTTTCATTCCATTAACATGATACCATAAGGTACAGAAGTTTTAAGTCTTGATGAGGCCACATGTTATTTTATTCTTTTATGGCTTGTGATTGTGTTTTGAAATCTAAGAAATCTTTCCTTAACCAAAAATTACAAAGTATTTCATATGTATTTTCTTCTATCTTTTTGACACCATTAGTTTCTTCATCGGTTTCAAATTAATTTTTGTAAGGAAAATTTATGACTCAGCATTTTTTCAATCGGATATTGCACATTTCCATTACTAATGATTAAAAAGACTGCTCTTTCTTTGATGAAATTCTTGGCTCTTTTGTTAGAAGTCATCTGGCCATATATGTCTGGGTCTATTTTTGGAATCAGTATGGTGTTGCAATGATCCATTTCTCCATGTTCATACAGTACCACATGTTCTTGGAATATGTACTTATATAAGCAGCCTTGAAATCAGATAGTTCAGTTTTTTTTAATTTTATTCAACGTTAGTTTTTTTTTTATTTTGTCAATGTTAGTTTGACTATTCTAGGTCATTTATATTTGTATATTACTTATAGCGTCACCTTATTAAGCTCTACAATAAGTGCTACTTGGATATGGAATATGATTGCATTGAACCTGTAGATCTATTTGGGGAGAACTGGCATGTTAGCAATATTGAATTATCACACTCATACATATGGCATAGGTATTTACTTAGGTCTTTTCTAATAATGTCCAGTAAAATAGTTTCATCCAGTGCACAATATTTTATATCACTGTCAGATATATTCATAGGTATTTTCATAATTTTGATGCTATAGTAAATAATATATATTAAAATTTAATTTTCAATTATTCTTCACTAATATATAGAAGGGAGTAGGACCTGGCGAGCCATTCCCGAAACAACTAGCCATTGAAAACCCTATGGATAGCAAAGAAACACTGTCAGATATAGTGCCTGAAAATGAGGCCCCCAGGTTGGAAGGCAATCAAAAGACTACTGGGGAAGAGTTGCCTCCTCCAAGTAGAGTATACCGTGATGAGGGAAATAGAGTAAAACCCCAGGGTGCTCAACATGATGATATGACACGACTCAAAATGAGGAGAAACAACTGTAAACATCCATTAATACTTGGAACATGGAATGTACGTAGTATGAATCTAGGCAAGTTAGAAATAGTTAAAAGAGAAATGGATCGCATAAACATTGACATTCTAGGCATCAGTGAGCTAAAATGGACTGGCATAGGCCATTTTGAGTCAGACAGTCATATGGTCTACTATGCTGGGAATGATAAACTAAAGAGAAATGGGGTTGCATTCATCATCAAAAAAGACTCATTAACAACCTGCGTTATGCAGATGACACCACTTTGCTTGCTGAAAATGAAGAGGATTTAAAACATTTACTGATGAAGATCAAAGATCATAGCCTTCAATATGGGTTATGACTAAACATCAACAAAACAAAAATCCTTACGACTGGGTCAGCACGCAACTTCACAATAAATGGAGAAAAGATTGAGGTTGTCCAAGATTTTACTTTGCTTGGCTCTATAATCAACACCTGTGGAAGCAGCAGTCAAGAAATCCAAAGACGCATTGCTCTAGGAAAAGCTGTGGCAAAAGATCTCTTTAGAGTATTGAAAAGCAAAGATGTCACATTGAAGACGAAGGTGCCTCTGACTCATGCCATGGTATTTTCAGTGGCATCATATGGTTGTGAAAGCTGGACATTGAACAAGAGAGACAGAAAAAGAATTGATGC